>VXAL01011320.1:0-30030 GCA_013399475.1 Chauna torquata
GCGGCGAGGCGGCAGCGCGGTTCCGGGAGGCCGCCTGGGACTGCGCTAAGCTGCAGGCAGTGCGGGCGGAGCCGCGCGGTGGTGAGGGTTGGCGGCGGCCTGTCGTGCCCCGGCCTCCCCGCCGCTTTGGCCCGGGCCCCTCCTTAGCTTCTCCTGCCCCGGGGCTGTCCCTAGGGAGCGGTCGTCAAGTAGGGGGCACCTCCGGCGCCCCGGGGAGCCGGGCGGGGCTCGGGGTGGGGCTCGGCTTGGTCCCGCCGTGCTTGGTCTGTGCCGCGGCGACGCGCGGCCTCCTGCCAGGGCCGGAGCCCGCTCCCGGGCAGGCTGGCAGCGAGCTTAAGGGTCTGGCGCAGCCAGGCCGGTGGGAAGCTTCCCTTTCCCCTCGTAACGGTTTTCCCCTGCAGGTGGGCATGAGTCTGTCGTTCAGACATGATCCTCCAAGCTATAAGTCCCGTGTGCCAGAAGGAGGATTAAAGGGGTCCTGGCCACAGGACTTTCTCACATACCTTTACTTATTCCTTTGTCAGGTGGCTTTAAAAAGGATCGGTTACAGTCTGCTCAGCCTACCCTAAGGTATTTCTGCTTCTGATTTCAAAGTTGTGTTCCAATGAAGAAAAAACTAAAGTATGTTGTATTTGTACTACTTACAGTTAGTACCTTGTGGTGCTTCCTACTGGAAGACACTGTTTTGTCGTAGGAATTTGTACAACTGTAATCTAGAATGATATTCAAAATCTTTTTGTTTAAAAAAAGATAATAGTTCTTTTAGAAGTATATTTCTCATGCCTCTAGTAGCAAGGCAATACCAAGTTGAAAACAAATGACTGCTGGCAGTTACAGCATTAGTTCAAATTGTCAGAAGTGTCCCATGAAAGAATTAAGGTAGTTACATATAATAAAATTTCTTTTTATTTAAAAAACAGCTATAGGTAGAAAAGCAAATTTAAAATATTGCAACTGCAAAGCCAGTCATTTATCAGCTGGGAAAGCAACACCTCTATTAGGAGCCTTGCAATGAAGATGATGCTGGCCTGTTTAAGTTTGCAGCATTTCTGTAGTCTCAGTTTTGAAAGCCAGGCAACTTAATAAAATCCTTTCTCCTGGGACAGGATTTGCATGAATTGTGGCAGTGTACACAGGAAGCACATACCAGAGAAGGGATGTCCTGACATCATTTGTTTGCTTTTGTAGGCTATTTCAATGAAAAAATCATCCAATTACTGTCAGGGAGATGGCTAAATAATGTCTAGCTCCCTCTTGGGAACTGAACTGTTACCAATGAGCTATTTTCCACATTTCTTAACGGGCTTGCCTATCAACTAAGTATAAATTAGTTACTACATAGCAGGAGATTTTACAGTCCCTTGTCTCCTGTTTGGGTGAGAGCACTAGATGTTATTGCCCTTGAAAGAGATAATCATTATTCTTATTTTAAACAGGCGTGAGGTGAATGGTCATGATGAGGATGGAAATGAGCTACAGACCACACCAGAGTTCAGAGCGCATGTTGCAAAGAAACTGGGAGCTATGCTAGACGGGTATTGGCATCTGACACTAAAAAAGCTTGTTCTATGGGTAAAGTACAGTGACGCTTCTGTGGGCTAAAAGCAAGAAATTAAAGATCAGAGTGCAACTTGGGCATGGAGGAGAAGCTGTTTCTCTTCTCATTTCCTTCATTCTTGTATTTAATGCAAATTTCCAATATTCTGTGAACTAACCTGGCCCATCTGTTGTGCCCCTCGGGTGAAGACTTCCTGTGCAACACTACCAGTCTCCATTTGCCGCTGTGGTAAATGTACTGGGGGGAGGAAAAAGCAGAATTTGTGTGCCTTGGCATTTTCATCATTTAAAGGCCAGCACAAGAATCTTCCATTTATACTTGCAGCTTAAAGCAATACCTGACTCAAGGTTGTGCTGGCAGTATGCATCTGACTGGGCTGCTGCTGTCTTTATTGTGTGTGTAAATATTGCCCTGAGAACTAGAATTCCTGGTGTTTAAAGTTGGCTTTTAGAAATGTTAAGTCATTCTTGTGGCATGTGTTGCTAAGGAGAGAAGGCATAGTCTGCTCTGAAAGCAGAGAATTGGAACAACTTCACTAAGAAAAAAGAAACTGTAATATCTCCTTGTAGTCCTGTTTCCTAGAAATACTCGACTTTAGCTCAGTTTGTACAAAACTGTCTAAGATTTGACTGGGGTTTTCTGTTTAGTTTCATCACTGTCCTGAAGGATTCATCAGGACCTTCACAAACTTGTGTGCAACAGTCTGACTGTGGAGATGATGGTGAGTTCTAGTCACAGACATTGTGGCTGTTTTGTGATACGGTTAGTTAAATGATGACAAGTGGGATGGATCCTGTCCAGTGCCAGCTGTACATGCAACTGGCTGAAGAACACTTGCAGTAGAAGTTTGTTAGCACCAGTGAAGGCTGTTGCTTTGATGTAATGATTGCTGTGCCCTAAATCCTCTCAGACTGTTAGTCCCAAATAATTGCTGTCAAGCCTTGTAGCCATCCATTAACAGCAGTGAGGCTTTCCGGGGAGATTGCTGTTGATTGCTCTCGTTTCTTTTTTTTTTATCTTGGCTAAAATTCCCTTCTAAATACATACTTTAGGTTTTCGCCTCTTCTCCTCCTCTGTACCGGGCGACTGTGGGAAATCAGAGTGTAGCCAAACCTCAAGGAGGAGACAGCCATCTAGCTCCAGGTGAGGTGTTGTCAGCTGCTTTGCTCCTGAAGTACTGTTCCAGCCCACATTTCAGAAGCATCTGGGACTCCCCCATGGGAATAGGAAGCTGAAGAGCTTGAACAATATGTTTTTATGACTCTGATATTTGAGTATAGAAAAGTTCTTTTGTTTCTCTTTTAATGCTGGGGAACTAGAAACTTTTGTGGGAGATGCAAACTATTTAAATATGAACTGTAGGCACTGGAGTCCTGGAGCCACTGGGTGTTTGTCAGGTGTTCTGATCTTAGATTGCTCTGCTGTCTGTGCTTTGAATGAATTCAAGGTAAACGTGTAACATAATTTCCTTCCCTTTTATTACCTTTCCAGTGACCTGGACAGTGACCAAGAGTGGCAAAGGTGCCAGGAGGCTGCTGTGTCAGCTGCAGACATTCTGAAGCAAAGTGCTTTTCCTGCACTGTCCCAGGATTCCAGCCAGGATGCATGTCAGGGTTATGTAGTGCACAGGCAGAAGAAAAAGAAGAAAAAGAAAATTAGGGGAGAGAACAAGACTGAAGAGAAAATAATAGACCCAGCAGAGTGTGACCAGATCAGCAAAGATTTGCTGTGGTTGTTGTCTGCAAATGAGCAGCATGAGAGACAGGACAGCAGTCATACAGAGAACACAGTGTTGCCAGGAGCGGTGAAGAAGAAGAAGAAAAAAAAAAAAAGAGAATGAAGATTTTGCTCTGCAAACGGCAGGTGATTGTGATGGATGAAGGATGCTGAAAAAAACTAACAGAGTTGCTGCGGATGAGGGAAAACTAGTTGGCCAGGCTTTTGTTCTAAAAGCTCAGTGGCCTGAGAGTCTAATTGGATGACTTCCTATGTTGTTGGCGTCCCTTGGGAAGGGGAACATTGTTCTCCTAGCACAGCCGTTATCTATGCAGCTGCTTGTGCAGACCCAGCGCAAAAGGATTAAACACTGTACACAGACTAGTGTGACAGAGGGATATAATCATACCCGCGTCCCTCCTGATCTGTTCTTTCACATCCTGAAACCAAATCTTGTGTCCTGGAGAGAGTATATGATGGATTTAATTTGGTTTACATGACAACAGGTGATCAGCTCCCTTTTCTCTTTGCTTGCTCCTAGATGCCTGCTAAGAATAACTCTGGCCTATGGGAGACTCATATATCAAAGGCATCCTGGCAGATGTCAGGGCCCCCTTATTTTTTTTTTTTTTCACCCTTATGATCATCGTAACAATCTGTTGTTGAAACCTGCCATGTTACTAATCCCTCTGTAGTCTGCACCTCTCCAGGGCCCCTGTATATAAACAGGGTGTGTAGTAAGCTTATTTTGGGGTTGTTATAAATAGGTAGTTCTGTTCAAGTTGTGTCCTTTGAAATGTCTTTTCATGTATAGTGTTTTCTGTGGCATTTTTTTGTTATTAAATTCTACTACACTCTTAGTCTTATTTAATTTGGTAGGTTTTGTACAGCAGTGGCTTTCTTGTTGTATTCAAGTGGCTGCCTCAGCAGAGGGAAATACGGCTGAAGATGGCTTTTCAGTTGGTTGGTGATCAATACTATGAAATTGTTACAGGAAGGACTTAAATGTTAGTCAGTGTGTTTCAGACCTTGTTTTGGTTGATTACGACTTTTGTCTCTGAAATACAGTGGGTTTTGGTAGTTTTCGGTATGGTTCTTAATCTTTTTATAGTTCAGCTCCAGTATTTCAGGAAACAACCTGTTATTTGCATAAATACTCAGCTTCTGTTTTTAAGGTTGTTGGGTTTCAGTAGCTCTAACTCGTTGGCCCTATTCAGGAGACCTAAAAGCCCGATTAGGGAAACCAAAATAGTGAACTGTTGCTCTTTGAGCATAGGAAAACCAAAGCTGTTTTCTTTCCTACTGTAAAATCCTCTCTGTTTTTCACTCGAGAAAACACAGGTGGCATCCAAAAAATGGAAAGACTAAGCGGAAAATTGGCTTGTAAACAAACTGAATGTGACAAAAAAAAAAAATTACTCATCTTATGGCCAGTTAAGACTTCACTATACTGAAGCTAGCATCTGGGGTTTCAAATGCATAGCGGTCTAAACAGGTTTTTTTGCCTTGTTTTATCACGATTTTTTTTTTCTGACTCGAAGTCAAATGTATTTGCAAGTGATGCACGTGGGAGACTAGGAAACCATTCTAGGATAAAATTCCTCAGAGAATCTAGTTACTGGAATTAATTTCTGATGGTTGATGGTATCTAGAGGAAGCTCTTGTTAATATAAACTCTAACGGACATCTGCAATACTGAAATTTCCAGATATGGTAACTGAAGGGTTCATTGCATGGCTTTTTCTTTTTTTAATTCTTCCTTGTATCTTAATCTGTTAAGAGTCTTGAGTATGTTCTATTGTCAAGGAGTTTTGTCCTTTTCACGGTAGAAAGAATAGCTATGTTTCTGTCACAATGACAAAAATGTTAATTGGGGCTTTTCTCATGTCTGGCTAATGGCATATCAGTGATGTAAAGGTTCAGAGTAAATAGAGAAGATAGAAATAATTAGAAGAGGAATTATATAAGTAGAACCTTAGGGCTACTTAGGGCCTTCACTGAGTGCAAATAAGACTCTTAGACCCCAGGGAAATTACTTGCATATCAAGAACTATAGAATTCCTTCCTGCAAGGAGCCTAAGAATGAACAGCGTTCTGTAAAAATTCATCCAAGTTGACGTCTTTATAGAGAACAACTGAAGGAACTACTTCTGTTTGTGGAGCATGGGAACACCCCAGATGTTGTGCAGTGTCAGGGACCTGTGGAGAATGCCACCCCCTAGGTCATTCAGCAAGACGCACGAGACGAGAATCCATGTGGTGAATGCAGAGAACTGGAATCTCGTTGCTGCTCTTAAACTTTAATTTCTGCATTTAAAACAAAGCAGAGCAATATAAAAAAAAAAAAACCAAGCCATTTTCACTGGGATAGCATGATTTTAGAGTAGGTTGTTTTGAACGGAGAATGTTTGGGATTTTGTAGTTAATTAAAGGATTTGTAGCTTGTAGTCACCAGTTGCGACTACAGCTTGTACTGACAGGTTTTTGCCAAGCCGTTCCTGATTCAGTTCCGTGGTGATTTTCATTGCAAAATCAGAAGCCAGGTTCTCACTCTTGCTTCCAAGATTGTTATTTCTCGTAATTCCCATTCGGGTTTCCTTACAGCAAAGGAGGTGAGTGTTTTAAAGATGGCGTCCCTTTTTTGGCAGCTCAGTTCTGCTCTTTTCTGCGTGGCTTAGTTTGGTGTTGGCAGGTTTGTACAGGCCCAGCCCAGTGAAGGCTAAGCAGAATGAAAGTCACATCCACGCCCTGGCATTTTTGCCATATTCCAGTCAGATCCCTATCTTAATAGGACTCCTCCTTTGGCAGCCACAAGGATGTCTGGTCATTCTAGGCTGGCTTGTGGGGTTTGGTTTGGTTTGGTTTGGTTTTGGGGAGGGCAGTGGATTCTAGCAGTGCCGGCATCGTTCCATAGCTCATGCTCTGAGCCTGAGGCATCTTCTCCCATGGAGGCAGCTGAACGAGGGATTTGTATGAGGCAGTAAGGGCTGGAGGTCGGCTGACCTCAGCAGCCTTTTCTTCCTGTGGAAGGCAGCGGTGACAGTGATGGCAAACGCAGTCGGAGTTGCACCCTGCATGTTGGTCATGGCAGTCACCCTTGAGCTGGTTGTCTTGGTTACTGAGTGGAGGATGCCATCTGCGTGGAGATGAAGGTCTCAATGACATTATGAGTGGATGGCAGCAGCTGGCTGTGGCTGTTGGTGGAGTCAGAGCTCTGGTAAAGCACCAGGCTGCTGGAGGACACTGTTAAAAGCACAGGCATAAGTTAAGTACAGATTCTCACTGCAGTCTCTTTCTCTGTGGAAATGCACGCATTTCCAGCATGACTAAAATCTCCTGGCATAGTGGCATAACTATTTTTTTTAATTTTGTGAGCCATTACATACCTAGCTCAAGTTCCAAGCTAGCTTGAAAGCATTGTGGGAGGCAGCTTTCAGGGAGTTCAGACTTGAGGATTCTAGTTGGTTGTTAATGTCCTAGTTAGTCTTCTCTTAGAACAGAAAAGATCCAACTGGAGTCTCTTAATGAGAGAGACTTGAGCTTTTCAGCCCTGAAAACTGCCTGCAAGTCTGGCTATGAATGGACACTGGTTTTGTCAGTATTTTTAAGGTTATTTTCCTCTCTCAATTCTGCAGAAGGGTTCCATTTCCACAGTCTGGCCTTGTACAGCTTGCACGGACTTTGCTCAAAATCTTTTCTTTGTACCACCTTTTCAACAACCCCTATGCCTCCCTAAGACACTGGTAGAGCCCTCTTAGGGAATGCTGAGCCCCAGTTGCCATTTTCTGACTGGGTTTTACAGCGCTGGCAAGAGAAACTAGGCAATATGTGGTCTAAGATAGTAGTGACTGCTCTTCTTACCAGCAGGACTTGAGGCGAGGCGAGGGCCAGGCTGAAGGTGCTGGATGGTTGTGTCTTGGTTCTGTAAATGTATCGTTGGTGCCTGTGATACTGGCGTGTGGATCCCAGACTCTGTGTGGCTTTCTGAGTCAGATGTGAATGCCTAGAGAAAAGAAAGTTAACAGTGCCTGGTTTCTGCATCCCTGCTAACAGGCACAACAGGAGTATTAGAAAGTGAGCAGGTGCTGTTTCCAAGGAGATTAAATTCTTGGTGATGCAGTGAAGAGCTTGCTCAAATGCCGCCAGTATTGGAGCTGCTACCAGCAAGGCAAGGAGATGAGAAAGATCATTCTGCTGGGATGGCATAGACCACACACCCAAAAGCAAGGAGCTCCCTGCAGGCTGGTGCAGTTGTAAGGTGGGGGAACAAACGTACGTGCTAAAGGCTGTTACCTGCTTAGTTGGTGTCAGGTTAGTCAGGGCGCTGAGATTGGCTGTGTCTGTTATCACCATGGTTTGTGGTAAGAGGCCTGTATGCGTGTATTGGGCCACTTCAGACTTGGGGCCGTAGAGAGCTGTGCATGAAAGAAAACAAGGTCACGTGGGTGCTGGAGCTTTGCATGAGATTAGTTTGGCTGAGTTTTTCTCTTCCTGCCTGTGGACCTGCTGCCTGTCTCTGAAACAGTGGGAGTGGAGGGAAAGGGAGATGAATGCCAGAGAAAAATTAATGCCATAATCATGGCAATTATGTTTCAGAACCAGCAAATGCTCCAGAACAGAGCCTTTTGTTTGTGTGTTTTGTTTGAGCAAATGAGTTCACACTCTTACCGTGAGGGTTCTGTATCTGGGCCATGGTAGCCATGAAGGGGCTCTGGTTTATGTGGCTCTGGACCTGCTGCATGAGGGGCTGCTGGTAGGATGGGTGCAGTTGCTGGGAGAACTGGACAGGCTGCAGGGTAGTGAGGCTGCTCCCCATGCTGTTTATCACAGGTACGCTCTGGGGCTGGGTTGAAGCCAGGCCTGAAAAACAAGGACTGATGACAGTGGTGTCGCACACTATGGGAGGAGTGGCTGCTATGCAACGAGGGACCCTGAAATTGTGGTCATGGCAGCTCTGTCGTACCAGGGTGAGTTCAGATCCTGCTTTTCAGGAGATCTGCTTGTTAGCTGTGATTATGAGTAGATTTCATGCACGGGAAAAGGAAGTGGGAATGTGCAAAATGTATAGTGCAGACAGGTACTATAAAAAACACCTCTGACTTCCCATGTTTGGTTTTTTTTGGTACATCCTTTTGTAGCAGTATAGATCACTTTCCAGTTTAGTGATAATGCGATGTAAAGCTCCACTGGAGAGTCCTCACTCAGAAGTGAACTCAGAGCTACACGTTAGTGTCCTGTTTGTTCCTTTATTCTTTTTCGTTATGAAGTTGTTGGCAACAGAGATTATTATTCTGTAGCTGTCCAGCCACATGAAATGAAGTTTAAAGTAATTTTGTTTGGGCTGCCATATTACAGAATTTGGACTAATGAGAAAGAGGTAGAAGGTTTCACACATCAGTCCTCATTTCTGTCCAGACCCTATTCCTGTGAATCATGTCTCTCTAGCACTGAGACAGTGGTAACACTGTGGAAATCTTTTTTTTTGGCTTGCACAGAATTAGAATCAATGTCATAATTTTGGACATAAATGAGGAAATGGAAATTAGTTCACAGTTGGCACCATGGAACAAATAGGACTGCTTTCTTCCTGGGAAGAAAGTATAGGAAGAGAGTATACATTTTATTTTCCTTTATCTCATGAAATGCTTTTTGGCACTAGATTAGTCCTGGAATGAAAAGAAATCTCATATAAGTCCAGAAAAGCTGTCAAAGTAAAAGAAAAAAAAAAAAAGTGATCACTGCTGTGGGTTCCAAAGGCATATGCTGCTTTTTGCAGGAAGTAGAACAGGATGTTTTGTCTTTCAAGCACCAGCAACATGCTTCGATTTTCATAGTTTTAAAGAGATACTACATTTATCTTTGGGAAGGTGCACAGTAGTAGAACAAAACATTGGCATAGGAATAGATTGCAAAAGTCCCTCGCTCTCAAGAGTTGGGTTTCTGTGTAACTTAATTCTAATATGAATAAGCAACATCTGTCCCTTAATTACGTGGGTACTTGTGTAAGTAGTACAGTTGAAGATCCTTAGTGTTTGTGGCAATTTCCCCAGGTACATATCACTGCCAAATTAGTGCTTTGGTCTCTGAAAATGAGTAAGGTAATTCTAACAATTACATGTAGTTCTGTATCTGAATCCTGATAAGCAGAGTCATTACAGAAAACAAACAGCCAAGTACACTACTCACCTATTACAAGGGTGGAGGCACCTGGGTTGGTGAATGCTGGTGCTAGGGATGAGGTTTCACCAGCTCCAATTGCCATGACACCAGGCAGTGATGCCATGATAAGGTTCTGAGTTTGCTGGCTCAGTGCATGTGGATTTTGCTCTAGGCTGTGCAAGGCAGTCAGGGTGCTGACAGGGGGGAGAGTTCCTCCAGGAGCTGAGATCTGTGTGGAAGGAGGACTGTGAAAAATCTGCAGGTTGAGTACGGCGAGTCCCAAAGCTGCGATAAACTTTCTCCTCCCTGCCTGCCCTTGACCCCTTGCTAACTAGAAAGACTTCACACTTGCTTGTCTGCAGTTTTCTGGTTTTCTCATGCTTGTCAATTAACTAGCAAAGGTCAGCTGATGAAATACGAAGAGTAAATCCTTGCTCTGTTTTATTTCTTTCATACTTAAGAGCTCATAAGCTCGTAAGCTCATGTACAAACATGAATGAGGTTAGTCTCACTGCACTCTATAGGGAAAGTCTATCCTCTGCTTTGCAACTGAGGGTAGAAGATGATGCCCAGAGAAATTAAGAGGCTCAGGTAATTTTACATGATAATTCTAGCTGTGAAGTTCAGTACAGAATCCAGGAGTTCCTCTTTTCTTGTTCACTTTTTCCTCTGAGAAACGCCTGTAATTTCCTTTTCTCCCAGGAAGTGTCTTTTTGTGGCACTTTTCAGATTGAGACCTTAAAGGTCTTAAAGGGGTTGCTGGAAAGCTTCCTTAGCTCTTTTTCTCGTGCAGTATTTTCTTCAGGCCACATTAACTGGCGGTTCCCTGCTCTTAGAGAGGAAGCATATTGGTTGGATAGAATATATTCTGTGCTTGGATGTCCTTCTGATTTAGTTTGTGACCTTGAGTCACCAAGAAATTTAATACCTTGACTGTTTTTTCAGCCTCTGAAATGAACCACATAACCTCTGTCTGTGCTCTAACAGGGTTTCAGATTTGCAAGGCCCTTTAGAGATCTGTAGTTGCGGAACAGCAAAATAGCATTCTAATAATTTGGCTGATGGAGAAAGTTCAGTAATTTATACTATACTTTTCCCACCCCCAGAAAGAATCTGTAAGGACTCTTTAGGAAGAGCAAGCACCAACAGATTAAACAGTGGGACAAATCATCCTGATATCAGTTTTAGAAGACAGCTCTTAAAAGATTTTCAGCACCTCATGAAAGACTTCTTTTCTTCAGGGAGAGACCAGAAAACCATCAAAGTGAGTGAGTGACTGCAGAGCTTTAAATCCTACTCGTTTATAGTGAACTTAGCTTTGCCTCAGGCCAGTATGCACTAATGCAAACTTCTGCCAACTGAGTCCCTACAAGCAAGGGAACTTGTGCAAACTGAAGATGACCAGTCCTGTAGCCCTAAATGCTTAATTGCAAATTATGTGGAAAGAGGTGTAGTTTAAAAAAAAAGAAAAAAAAAATCTCAGAAGGAAATTTGCTTTGGGAAGGTAGGTAGCTGCAATCTAGATATCCGGTGTGTGTCTCAATGCCATGTGCTGCATACAGGCTGTTGGGTTTAATTTTTACAGGCAAGGTAGATGTGAGTAACTGGTCTCTGATCTATTAATCTCATTGGTGCCTAATCTACTATCTTGAGATGCGTCGAGTTCAAGTGACAGATAGAGATGATGAATGTCACTGAGGAAAGGAGAAGAGAAAAGGCTCTCCTGGGAGGAAGGAAATCATGTTATACCTTGAGCTCTTTTTTTGTTATTGTTTTTTTTCCAGAATAGACTCTTTCGGTTAATCTTAAGGAAATGGCTGTGCTTCTTGCTTTTGTGTCCTAATGCCCACCCTCCCATCAGTCTAAAGGGTACAGGTATCCCAAGAGTGCTGATATTACATGGTCAGTGCAAAGCGTCTGTCCTTTATCTCTAATAAGGTGGTTTTAAGAGTATTCTAGGAAATACCGCTTCTGAATAGTCCACATCGTGACCACAGGCAGAGGACCTGACATCCTCTAGTCACCACTACGTCAGTAAATCACTTACCAGCTTGGTGTCTGTGCTCAGTAGGTTCTGGCTGGGCTCCAGCCCAGGGGGAGAAACCTGATGCAGGATGGTTTGGGTGGTCACCATGGAGCTGTTCCCGTGGTGGCTGCTGCTGGAGGACTCTGCCTCGCTGGCTGGCTGCTGGTTGTACCTCACGCCTGCATCACAACACGAGGGAAACTGGTTGTCAAAAATGAGAAACTGAGAAACTTTGGCAAGTGCTAAATTCAGTTTCCTTTGTGGGCACTTGACTTCAATGTTTAGAGTAGAGACAAGGTGGGTGGTAGGGGAACAAGGAGAACAGGCATTTTCACCAGTTTGCCCTGGCTCTCCTCTGTAACTTGGCCTAGCTCCTTCCTCAAATACTGACTTCAAGGTATGGCTGTGGGGCCTGCAGGGAGCAAGCAGGGTTCACTAGAAACCACTCGCTGGGATGTGTGTGTAGAGAGGAGTCTCAGTAAGATCATCTCTTCCCAGAGTGAGAGCGATTACCACCTCTGGCCTCTGAAGCTGAAAAAGCTCTGTTGTTCTTGGATGTAAAATGACCTTTCCTGATGCCTGAAAACTCAATCACAGTGTGACGGTGCTGATATGTATTGGAGAGAGTAGCAGGCGTGCACAAGAGTGAAAAGATGCAGCATGAACTTCTGATGGCAGCCCCGTGGATACTCCTTCAAAGGGGATTACCGTCTGCCAGTCGTGAGGGAGTGCAGAATGTCAAAGAGTAAGGGAGGAGATCTGGCTAGAAGTTTTGTTACTGAGTTTAGTGTCACTCTAGCTTTTCTAGCCACTCTGAGACATGGTCTCTTTGTCACTAATGCTCTTTCCTTATATCAAATCTGCTTTTTCTACCTGTGGGTTCGCCTCCTAAAGGGATGGACTTGGGAGATAGTTTTGGTGACTGAATTTGGACAGGTTTGCCAGTCTCTCTTTCAGATCTCCCTCTGGTTGTTTCTTACCATGAACTTTGCTGGGTGAGAGAGCAGATGGTGGCTGGAGGGAGGAAGAGTTGTGAGGAGTTAGAGGGGGAGCAGAGGTGGGCTGTGGCCCGCTGAAGGTGTCCATGGCCAGCTTGTGCCGGAAAGCTTCCTCCTTCCTGCGATTGGCAAACCAGTTGTAAACTCGCACCTCGGTCACCAGGTTCGAGCCCAGTCCCTGGGCCTGAGATGGGGAAACACCTCTCTGGATACACTCTGCTCTGTTAAGAGAAAGCACAAGAAGGGTCTTGCTGAGCTGGCCTTAGTCAAAGGCACAGAGTAAGTGGCTGTGGTCTTCCACACCATGTGGAAGGATCCTGCAAGGTATAGCAAGACGTGGGGCATTACTGGATCCTTTGTGAACAGCGAAGGTTCGGTAGTGGCATTTCATTCAAATGTGGCTGGTGGCAGTGGTGACATCCACTGCTGTGTCGTTAGTCTGCCTCTCACAGGCTTTGGCATACCAGGAGTGCAGAGAGACCCTGCTGTGCCCTTCTTCAAAGCCAGACACCCATCGTTACCTGTTGCACTCTTCCACCAGTGCCTCTCTCTCTTCTTTGCTGGGGTTTTTCTGTCTCTCGTAGGCTTGGAACAGGATCTGTTGTGAGGCGGGACCCCACTTAAAGCGGTTTCTTCGTCCCTTCTTGGTGGGCAGATCATCTCCCATGGGCTCCTCTGTCAAGATACCCTGGCCAGCATGTGTGAATTCTGCAGGCACAAAAGGCCAAAGGAATTTGCTTTCTGGAAGCATTTCCAGTAGTTCCATCTGTTTTGCTGCCCAGCAGGCTTAACACAGCTTATCCTTAGAGAATATCTCACAAAATAGAGGGTTGAATCTAGATGGGGTAGAAATACAGCTCCATAATCTACTAAAACTGATAAGATGTTCCTAGCAGGACTGTGTCTACCTGTCCCTTCTCTTATTTGCATTGCATCTCTGCTCACAGCTTGGAGGAGTGAAAGCAGATGCAGGAAACTTCAGAGTAAGTTATGACGGGAGTCCTGCTCTCTAGAGCAATCCAGAGGCCAAATGTCTCATTTTACTTGCAACCCATTAATACAAAATTAAGTACGACAGTTTCCAGGCAGACTCCTGAGTATAGAAGCGCATGCTGCAGGGATGGGTTCCCAGTGGCTGACTGTAAAGAGAAGGCTGAGAGCACACGAGGTGATAGCCAGCAGTGGTTTGTTGCAGCAACTGCGGGCGGCAAGCTGCTTTTTGCAGCTAAGGGAACTGTTGCTTTAGCTGAAACTGCAAAAGCCTAGTTCTCTGGCAGAAATTTTGTCTCTGTTGTCTGTCAGCTACACTGTTTCAGGCTAAGGGTGGGTGTCAAACTCTCATTGCAAATGGATAACACTAGTTTGCTTCTCTTTAGCCAAATGAGGGGCAGGGTGGGTAACTGCAGGCTGCTTCATGAGGGAGTGTTTTTCCTTGCACGGTTTGGTTCACCTTACTGAGTGCTGACATGGACTTCTCTAAGCTTCCTGCCAAAAGTGGCTTTTCCTTCCATTTTTCCTTGATAGCAATGGGGAGTAAGGACTAGCAAGGGGGAGCAGAGGCTTTTATGAAATTAGAGACAGGAGAACACTTGTTGCCATACTTACGCTGGGCCACCTCTCGCTGCTTGCGGACGTACCAGGTGTAGAGGGCTGCCCTTTTTTGGGTCTTCATGGGAGTGCCCTTGTTGAGATGTTGTGAGAGGTGAGATTGGTTCAGACCAGTAGTGTCCACCACCTCACGCTGAGGGATGTTGTGCTGTTGGAGGTAGGATTTCACCATCTTTGCTACCCGCCAGGGATCCTCTCTGGAAGGAGCAGAAAACACTTCTTAGGAGAACTACCTCTGACACCTGTGCTCAGCAGACCCAGATTCCAAGGAGGTGCACTAGTACTTTCGGAGGTGCACCTTGCGTATCAGTCATCACCATTGCATTTCTTGAAGCGAGAGTGTTAACTGGCTGAATAAGGGAAAGCTGTTCCTCAGTATCCTGAACCTTGTGCAATTTTGACTCTGCCTTCAGGGGAAAAACTGCACGGTATCAGAAATAAGATGGAAAAGATGTAGCATTAGCTTTCTTTAAACTGATCTTTGTAGGCACTTTGATCTCCCTTTAGGAGTTGTCTTTGGTTATCAAAGGAATTTCCCAATATGTGGCTGTAGTCTTTGCCATCTATGCTCATTTTTGTACAAGGTTGTGCCTTGTTCTGTGTAGGCAATTGTTATCTGTGAATGACAGAAAGCACTGACCAGTGACATGAGCAAAGAATGCACCTTTCTGCTGGAAGGTAATGCAAATGTAAAGCATTTTTTGATGCTAGTGAGAAATGCTATAAGGAGGGATTTCAGCGTTCAGCTGGATATTTTATGAGTACAGATATTTTTTTCAGAGTTGACATATCTTTTGTCATCCTGTATATACCTTTTCTTCTCTGTCCTCTTTCTTTTAAGGCATAGGTGCTTGGGGTAGATGAACTTCATTCTTCCAAGACAGATGCATTGTGATATTAGGCTGAACCTAGCTCATGCCCTGAATCTTGTCAAGGATGAGATGCCTTGCAGTGATGCAGGAAATGAAAACAGGGTTTTGTCATACTGTCACACAACAGCTATATATGCGTATGTACACCAAGCCATCCAGGATTAAGGTCTTGCACATCAGCTATGTTATGCAATCACGTTGATTCACATCTAAATCCACTCAAACTTCTACAAGCTATAAAGAAGAACAGGCAACCTATTAATTCCTCCTATTGCCACCTTCCTGTGGGGTAACAGCTGAGGGAATAGACGGACCTACTTGAGACCTCCTCATAAAACTTGAAGCTGATCTGATTTGGGATTTTATAATGAATGTGAATCTCTGATTGTTAGGATCACCTATTAGAATATCCGTGACAGTTCCTAAGGAAAATAGAGAAAACATGACTTTGACTGTGACTTCTTTGTGTGTATCAATTTCACTAGAGCTGAAAATTACAGTAAAAGTAGAATGATGTGAAACCATGCAGTCTAGCACCAAAGAGTGCAGGAGCCTCTCTATGGAAAAGATTCTGGTTCAGTTTTAACCAAGAGCGTCCTTCTGTGTTCTGTATGTCTGGTGGAAATGGCTTGCATGCTGTAGAAATACAACAGCGTCACATCCAACACCAGCATCAAAGGACCAGCAGTGCGGGGGGAAGTACCTATGATTATGGAGAAACTGTTGCAAGAACACAGCAACAGGCAACAGCTGTACTATTCATGGCTTTGTTGACTCAGTAGGTTGCCAGAGGCTGCAAAGTGATAAGGAGGACAAAGTCCACACCTGTTCTCTCAGTGCAAACACCCTTATCTCTGTTCCCCTCACAGTCTCTTTCACAGTGGCTGGATAGTCCAAGGAGCAAGCTCCTCTGCAGTTAAAGTATGACAGAAGCAGTGTCGGTTACAGCTCTCTGAAGAATCTGTTTTCTTAAAATAGGACCATTTGCTTCTCTTTTATGATGGTACACTTGCTGTAGAGGCTTCTGTTTTCTAGCCTCTTCCCTTAACCATCTTTGTCTTTCAGAAGCCTCAAGTTGGGCTGAGCTTATGAAAGCTTTTCCTTCCTCAGTGTCTTTTTTCTTCTCCTACCATCCAAACCAAGGATCAATCTCCTCCCTCTGTATTTGTGATAGTCTAGCCAGCACCTGTACCCTGAATTTGTTACACATGTTCCTGTACAAAGGAGAAAAGGCTCCGGCTTGGAATCTCTTATCTCTTAGATTTGAGCTCTGGCTTAGGTGAGGAAAGGAGGGACTGTGTTATTACTGATGGAAACCTCTGTTACATATTGATTTCCTTTCTGCACTCTGATCATGAGTCACTTCTGTCTCCCCTGTCAACATTCTTACTTCTTTGTGGTAGGAATAAAGCAGGAAAAATCTGTGAGTCTCTTTTCACAGTAGTTCAAAGACTTGTATTTTTTTACTTTTCTTTTGAGACAAAGAGAGATTTCCGTGAGGTATAATAGTGCAGGGGAGTTTTAGCACAGTATGATTTCTTAGGACTGTTGTATGAAATCCAAGCTACTCTGTACACCGTCAAAACACAGGCTGTAATATCAATGCAGCGATTTCTTTTGGCCCTGGGCTACATCACAGAACAAGTGGTGGTAGTTGGTCAGCTGAACCTTCACATGAACCGTTGCCCAAATGCATAGTTCCATGTGCAGAGTTTTCATCACTGTCTAAGATGACAAAAGGTGAAACCTTCACTCTTTCACTGGTGGTAGGATTGTCATTGGCTGTCAGAGGGTAGGATTTCACTCTAAACCTAGTTTTCCTGGTTGTAGATGCACTAAAATCTCAGTTCTTCAGAGTTAGAACTGTAGAAATGTGTCTGCCTTGCTCAAACTCTCCTCTATCTGCAAGCCTTTTCTCTGCCTTTTCTTTTCTTTTTTTCCCAGATGCAAGCTGTTTCCCTATTTGTCTCTCGTTCTCCAAGGTCTAATTTCTGCCTGCAGATTCTTCTCACATAGTGTTTACTTCCTTCTTCCTAAGTCTTGCTGTCCTGCTGTCAGCTTTTTCTTGCTCTCTGAGCATAGCCCCTCTCCCTGACTCATCTCAACCACAGGGGCCTGGGTCCTCTCTCCGTTCCAGCTTCCCATTTTCTTAGTTCTGAGGTCACTTTTTAAGGGCGTTTTCACCTCCCTTTTGTTACCTGAACAATAAGTAACCCAGGTAGTTAGTTATAAACTCAAAGGGAACAAGAGGCTGGTTGATAATTTATAGCAACATCTCAAATTTAAATGGAAAGTAAATATCAAGTTGTTAGCATTAAAGAAAACCCATTCCAGAGAGCTGGAGATGTAACATTCAGGGACCTTCTCCCTCCTTCACTCTTCCTGACTTTTCTTTCTTTTCCTTTGTTCCTTTCTTTCCCCTCCTCTTCCTCATTTTTTCTGTCTCTCCTTTCCTTTGTTCCTGTTCTCTGATTCTCAGGCAAGAGAATCCTTCGTTTCCGTGAGGTAGGTTCTGAATTGCTGCTTTGGACCAGACCTTGCTTAAACAGAGGTTCAGTGCCGTGAAGTTCTCAGGACCGTCCTCTGGCCCTTTCCTCTGGAGCCTGCTAGACAACCCTCACTGATGTCAGTGCACAGACTGGAGCCGGGCTAGGCAGTGAGCAGGGAAGGTAAGACCATCCCAGCAGGGTTCCTTTCTATTGAACTTGGCCTGGTTTGCCTCATCTTGGTTTATATGTGGAAATGAAAGGGGTGTGGCAGCTTCATCTCCAGATTCCCCAGCTAGAGCCATTCTAAGACACAGTTTACATGGGGAAAAGGTTGACCCTTTATCATCACATCTTTGTTTTCTTTTTTCCTCATGGAAAACATGCTTTTATCCCTGCCTCCAAGGGAAATCTGTCGCTTATCTCGATTTCTCTCTTTCCTAATGGAATTTTACCCCTTGCTCTACGGGTGAATTGTTGCTATACCTCTCTCCATATGCTACACATGTAGTAGTATGATCTGTCCCTTCTCCCAAGGTAGCCTCTCTCTTGCCTTATACTCTAGGTAAGATTTGGCAATTAGTCCACACAGCTCCATCTCCCTAGTGAGTTATTTATTCTTTATCATAGCTACAGTTCTTTCTCTGTGTAGAGTGATCTAGAAAGAAGTTGTTGTTCAAATAACAAACTTATGGAAGATCAATAAGACAGATTTAGAGATGAAATAAAAATGTGAGTTCCTCGCTAGAGAAGCCTTTGTCTGAACTGCCTTTATCAGTTGTTTTCTGCAGGGACAAAACGTAGTAAATGCCCATGGGTTCACCCAGTTGTGTGGATGCCTCTTGTCTACATCCTGTTTTACTCAGCTTTGCTTAGTGCTTCTGAAACTGTGGTTTCAACTTCAGTGGTCCTGTGAGGACATATTTGGTCTCTTGGTGCTGTCGCTTTTCCTTCCAGCTCCTGGAAAGCCTAGCAACGGACTCTTTCCTGATACTACTTAATGAGCAATGCCTGCAGTTACCACAAAGACTTTCTTGTATTGCTTATAGCTGCCCACAAGTCAATCTCTCTGTTAAAATGTGGTCTGCAGTGTTAGACCAGGAATTGTTAGCCCAAAGAGGCTTCTGTCTAAAGGCAGAAGTGCCTCCGTTGGGTTTCTGGATTTGAAATCCTTGTGTAGATGCTGAAATAGCTTTACAAGCATTGAAGTACTACTGGGAATACGTGAGCTTGAAGATCAGTTCTTGCCTTCCTTCCTTCCTTTTATTTGTTGCTGGGAGTAATTTCTATTATAGACTGTTCTGCCCTGTCTGTAATTACTTACAATATTATTTTAAGGACATGACCTTTTGCCATCTGTTAATGGAAAGGTTTGTTCTTAAAAACAAGAAAAAAAAGTTGATTAGTAGGTAACAACTGCTTAGATATTACCAAACCCTGATATTGGTTCAGATGCTTTGAAGAGAGACCCAGACATACAGTTACTTTACGTATGTTTGTATATATCCTTATTCAGAAATTTGAAACTTGACAATACAGACTTCCTACTATCTTCACTTTACCTAGAATAATTTTGATCTATTATATTCCTCCTTAAGTACACTTCTAACTTTTTGGCTGAAGCTGGGGTTTTGGGTCCCCTTCATACTGTTCTGAACAGCAGAAGTGAATTGCTCTATCCCGTGACACTGGGGACTGATGAAAGAAAGCTCTGAGGTTCACAACAAAGCTTTGCCATTAAGACCCAGTACAAGGCTTAGGAGATCCTGGTTCTTGCCCAGTCCCCTCTCTGCTCTCTTAGTGTTGTTGGTAAGTCGTAGAATCCCTTTCTGTAAAAGGGGAATGCTGCTCAACTGACTGTCTGCAGAGAGATGTGAGGCTGTTGATTGCAAACAGGTTTGCAAGAGAGGTAAGTGTTGTGCTGAGGCTGCTAATAAGCACAGGAAAGACCAGTAGCAAGCTCCTAGAAAGGCAGAGAGGGTCAGAAACCAGAACTCATGCTGAAGTGAGGGTGACAGGAAGGAATTCCCTCCATCTGCAAGTCTGTTCTCACATCACAGCAGATGGTATTTAAGTCCTGCTTCACCCATTCATCAGAGAGAAAGGGACAAAGCCAGGTGCTCCTCTTCAACTTCCATGGCTTCCTTTGTGGAGAGAGACCTGATCAGAAGTTAATGATCAAAAAGCTTATCAGGGGCTTTTCATCTATAAATTTATAAGACAAAAGAGAAATAATAAAGCCATTGGATAATTAGTAACTAGCCAGGGCCCGCCCGGTGCCACTGGTCTCAAACTACCCCAAGACCTGTACGCAGACTCAGGGAGACGAGAAGGAGACAAGGATGAGGGGAAGGAAATGAGTGTGGAAGGAAGAGGCAAAATTAGCCAGGAAGACATCAAAATGGGAGGATTAGCAGCAGAGACAAAAGTGAGGAGAGAAAAGGAAATAGGTAAAAAGAGTAGGGGAGAGAAAGGTAAGGGGAGCAGAGGAGACTAAAAGATGTAACAGAGCTGGAAGGGGAGAAAAGAAGAGAAGAGAGAGAGACTTACTAATCCAAAAAGAAGGCTGAATTATTGGGAATGCTTTCCCCACCCAGGTAAGAGCTGATCCAGTGAATTTACCTCTGTTGGGTATTGCAGAGTCATCAGCTCCCAGTTTGCCAGGGAGCTTTCATTTCTTAAGTATGTACAGTGAATTCTAGCTCTTGACATGCTGTTTTTCTAGCTCTGACCTTTGTGGTGGGTTTTGATGTTTGCTTCTTGTTACCTGTAATATTAATTTTGTTTGCATACGAAGAGGAGCGACCAGCAAGCCTGAGAAATTCTCTGAGTTTTAGTTTTCGTGAAGATTTTAAGTGCAGGACATTGCTGCATCTTGTGTCTTCTGTCAGCTTGTGATTTCAGAATATCCACCCCCCAAAATGGACGGGCAAGATTCTCCTTCTTTTGTGCTAGATAGCTTGGATGGACCTGATCCTTGCTTGGGCAAACCTCTTAGCTTGCCCACAGAAATAGTATCCCAATAAGAATCCCAAGTGGGAATCCTGGTGAATGTTTCTTTGAGCCTGTTGTAAGGCTTACTGGGGGAACTCAGCCTGTCTTTTGATTTCAAAAATGCTTGTATGCGAAGGCAAAATTGTGTGGCAGTAACACCTATAGTTGTTGCTGTATATGTACTTTGTGGTTGTGACAGGCAGTGGATGGTAGAAGCATAGCGTGTTCCGCCTGGGTTTTAACCTCTACATGTTTTTGATTTGTGCTATTTCTACAAGAAAAATCTCCACTTAAGTCAAAAGAACTTTGCACTCACAGGAATGACAAGAACAAGTTCTCTTGGTTTGTCTTTGACCAGTAATCTATAGCAAAAAATAGTAAATATCTCCTTAAAAATAGTAGGAAAACATTACAATTTCACTTTACGATAAATTCATAGGCTAACATGACACCAGTTAAAAGTGACCAGATGGTTTTTTTTTGTTTTTTCATCCCTTGATGACTGAAATTATGAATCTTATAGAAATGTAAATCCTACAAACTAACATTTAGTCAGAGATACAAGTTATACAGGACTTGAACTGTTCTCAAGCCTGATGATACAAGCGTTTCAAGTATGTAATCAGGCTCTATGGCTCCCTTTATGCATTTTAAGTGAGATTAAAAGAGAAAGTTTGAACATCTGTAAAGAATTGGGGGAGTGTTTTGCGGGGGCTGCTAGTCTGGACATGGATGAAAACTGTTTCTGCAGCTAGATCAATTGTGAATACCAGGGACACTGAGCGGAAGGGGTAAGGAGAAGAGATTTAGAGGGAGAATACAAGAAAGCAGCAAAGAGGAGCAGCAAATCTGTCCTTACTGTAATAGTCTTTCCACCACAGCCTTCTGGTGAGCAGCCTCCTCAGGGCTCAAGTTTTCCAGCTCCTTCATTATCGGAGGGGTAAATTCCTCCCCATCATCAGAGGTTTCATCTTCCGATAACCTGGATTCCCCCATTCCATTGGGAAGATTGGGGATTTCGGGACAGGATTCCCCTTTCTCTGTCTGGAGGGCATTGATAGCGCGCTGACTTTCACTCTGGAGCACGTAGGGTTCCACTTCGCTCAGTGCCTTAATCAGGGTCTCCTTGGTTAGCCCCGACTCCAGCAGTGCTCCCAGCAGCTCCACTTGAAGATGACTCAGCTTCGATACCATGGTCTTCAGGCTGGTGTCTCTTGGATCTGAATTTCAGGTTATCCTGCTTCCAGCTTCCCTACACCATGTTCCTGAGGTAACACGCCTGACTGTCAGCGGAGTGGGCGCAGCACAGCCTCCCGCCTTTACGCCCCCCCCAAAAAAACAAAATACAAAATTGAGCCACTTCAGACCCCCCACGACTGTCCTGAGCCAGTGCTGATAAAGGGACCCTTGGCTATCTGTTTACATTGGAGCAATGTAAATTCTCCAAGGTTCATATTTATCTGTGTGCTTAGCAAGTTACTGAACTTTGGACTTCAGCACTGCAGCAGCAGTTCACAAAGTGCAGAGGGAGAGAAAGCAGGGGGAGGGGGAAAGGGAGGGAAGCAGAAGGGAGAAGGAGAGTAAAATGAAGGGATAGAAGGTCTGCCAGCATGGAAAAGAAAAGTAAGCTATGGAAAGAAACCTAGGAGAATGAGAATGGAAAAGTGTGACTTATTTTTGGCCCCATTAGTTTTAGGGAAGGAAGAGGTGGAGTACCTAAAAGGAAGAGGTGCGTTTGGCTGTGCCTGGTTCAGGAGAAGGTGCTGCTGTTGGAAGATTGCAGAGCCTACTCGGAGCTCTGGCTGTGGGGAGGTTGAGCCACTCTCAGACCCTGCCGAAGGCTTTGGGCTAAGAGAAGGGTGCCTTGGCAGCTTCACTAGCCTTTGTGCAACTCTCCAACAGAGACCACTGGGTTTATGCAAATGTTCCCAAGACTCGTAGGGCATTCTGGAGCTCCAGCTGACTTCTGTGGCAGAGCGTCAAGTGTTAAACGACTTTTTTGCTTCTGCCTTTTGGCTTGCTGGGTGTCTTGACATGCAAATACCAGTACCACCATTATAACTTGCTGTGTTTATTTCTTAATGGATGAGCAGGTGCAGTGTAATTCAGAGGATTACAGGGCTTGCCCCACTGAACTTGTGATTCATGCACATGAGGAATAGCCCTGGGTGTTGGTACATGCTGGTACAAGTCCCTGTCCTATCTTCAGTTCCCTGCTTCTTCTGAGAAGTGCTCTGGGCAGGCTTTGGTTCCCATTTATCGCCCACCTCTTGATACCAACGCTGCTCTAATGTTCTACTCCCACCTGTTGGGTGACTTCCGAAAACATGCTCTCTAGCTCGGCTGGTATCATTTAGTGCAGCTATTTGTGACTGTGTGGTCTCTTCTGGTCTGAAAATATATGAATGACTGTATGCACTTTGAGTGCCTAAATTACGAAATAACTTGGTGCGGACTTGATGTATGAACATCTCATTCAAATGATTCCTTATGTGATCAACAGGAGAAGGATTTAAAACTGTTTTTTTAATGGAGGTTTCCTAGGGACAGCTACTTGTCTCTCTTTACACCCTCCCATCGGTCCCGAGCTAGGAGGAGCCTAATAGGACTGCACCAAAACTGACTGGTGTCCCAAGACAATGCTGCAGTGACCTTGGCCCCTATTTTCCCTTTGTGGGCAGCATTAGCCATGCTCTCCAGGCTCCTGTGACAAAATGCTAAGTCAGCAGCTGAAGGATAGAACTCCTTTTCAGATTGGACCCCCTCCTCCCTCCAGGCACAGCAAACCGCGTTTGGACTGCTGGGCCGACCCTTTCAACCAGGACTGTTGTTAACTGTTAGCTTTTGTTTCAGATGGCGTGTACACCCAGGGTACCACCAGTTCCCCTTGCTGCAGTGAGTTAAAAAGAGTTCAGATGGCTACAGAAGACTGTGTGGCTAAAAAGAAGTAACAGTTTGGAGTCCATGTAAAAACACTTTGTGTAAGAAACTTTCATGTGAACATTCATGTAAAAACACATCTCTAGTTTCTAAAGATTTTTTTTATTGTTATAGTACAAGAGTAAGGAGCTGTGAGATTTCTTGGGAATGTTCTGTCAATGTTTTCATAAAATTTATATGCCTTTTACTCTTGATTACAATTCTGCTATATCTGACCCCCCCCCCCCAGATAGACGTGCTAAAAATACTGGCCAGTTACAGTAATTGTAAATTGTAATTACGTTATCCAACCACGATACCTAGTTTGTTCATGATGCACCCTTAAAATTGAAGGGTTTTGCAAAGTGAGACAACAGATTGCAGGCCTCCTGCAATATGTGACAGAGAAGGTTCTGTCATACCGTGTTACTTGTTTCTGTTTTTCTGTGGCATGATGATTTCTTTTACCTAAATTAAGATGGAAAATATTATCATTGGACAATTTTTTAAATAAGAACAACCTATGTTCTGTAAGTACATATGCCTGTTGTATGCTTGTGGGGGGAGTGGGGGGGACACACAACCCGAAGTTCAGACAAAACCAGCAGCCTTTGTCCAGGGAAACTGTAAAGAGCAGAAAACATAGCAACAAATTATGCCTATATTGTGTGGTTTCAAGGATTCGTTATGCACCCAAAAGCCCTTTCCCCATTGCTTCTGCTTGCCCTGGAGACCTTCGGCTGCAGAGGTTTTTAAAACAGCCTGTTTTGAAACCAGTGAAATTTGAAGACTGTAAAAACAGAAATGAACATATGTTTGTATGATAGGACCTCATTGAATGCTACAGCTGGATGCCATGTGGAGAATCCTGAGCTGAATATGGAAACCTTTCTAATACTGAGGAGGAGGTAAATATTCTTTGTCACTTTAACCTGAAGGGCTTTTTCCCTTGGTCTATTAGAGCTGTCTGTTTTAAACTGCAGTAGCCTAGACAATTAGCAAAAACAAGAAAAGTTGAAAGCAAGTTGGTTCAGGACTCCGTTAAGTATTTCAGGTTCTTCAGTGCAGGAAAACTAGTGACCTTTTCAGTGTTTCTTGAATGTTACAAATCGCTAGCAATGCCTGAACACTTGGGAAGCAGGCAGGAGACTGCTGCCGTGAATTAACCAGCACTCCTATTTTATACACCGACGCTAAGGATAGCAATATCATATTTCTCGGATTATTACAAGTGTCACAATACGCTGTCGTGAGGTAATAACGTATGTTATGAGGATAGCAGACATCAAAGGTGGAAGCTGCAAAGCTTTAACTGGCTAGATTACAATTCTAGTAGTAGAGTAGGAGCTAAATAGTAGAGTGCCATAATCCCAACAACATACTCTTTTAACTAAATTGTACCTCATGGATTTTGCCTTGAGAAAAAGTATTTGAAAGAACAGGAGTTTGTTTTGCTATACCCATTTTCACTTATTACCAGTGCTTAGTATATGTTGATTTTCTTAATTGGAACAATTTGCTGGGCCATTACTTGAGTCTTAAGTTACCCAGACTAACACGATCTTGGTAACTGTGATAGGGCAAACTTTTTTAAAACATTGAATGATACTGCTTGTTTTTCTCATGTTTGCAATATCTTTTTTTTTTTCTGCAAAATTGCTTGTTTTTCCTTGGATGTAACTAATATGGTGGCTGAGACCCCGCAAATTCAGTGCTTCAGTGACAAGACATAAGTAGCTTTACAACACTAAATGGGTCAGATTAACAGCAGGCTCATGAATAATGTTTTATTATCAAATCAGTTTGGAATCAGATTGGAGAAATATATCAGTAATCACAAGAAGTCTGATTTCTATTTTATTTTAATGGCAAGTTTAATAAAGATTATTTAAACATGTTTGAATACTTTGCATTATCCTATGTACATGCTCATGCAACTTCTATACATTTTTCTGTTACGCTTTTCTTCATTTCTCTTGAAGTAGTAGACGGTGTGATAACACTGTGTGACAGCCATCTCATAGAACTGGGTTCCTGGCATTCTCCAATATCCTCCCAGGGAAGGCATTCCTTGCCATTTGAGGCAAGGATGTCCCTGGTTCCTCCAGCAGAGTTGTTTTTATTGATGAACAATAGTCTGCATCGACTAACTGTTCCAATGTGATCCTTTCTCCACTACATGTAATAAAGAAGCTGAACTGTGGATTATTTAATACTGAGAACTACTGAATGAAAGTTTAAGTGGGTATAAAACAGGAATGTTATTCTGATTTTTAGACTTACTAGTCTGTATTCTGCTTATTACACTAGGGCAAAACCAAAGTAATAGATAGCAGAGTCCTGTGAACAGAATGGAAGGCAGATAACAGACTCCTAAAGCCTGAATTCTTGTATCAATGCAACTGTTACCTTTGATGTTTTCATTTATTGAATTGTATCTATCATTAAGTGCACATGGTGAAAAATACAGTAATTTGCTGGGATAAAGCCAGCCTAATGTGACTGCAAGGAGCATACAGGGGAAGAAAGAAATCTAAATATTTTTATGATTAAAGAGCTAGCAGAGGGAGCCTGTATAATTCCATGACTACAGTGGTAAAATTGCCATTGGCAAAAGAAACACAGAGAAGTGGTTCTTTTAATGATTCTTTACCATTTAACTGTTCTTCCTGCTGAGATTGTTAAATGCTTTATTGGCCTGAATGACATTAACATAATCAACTCTGTGAAATCTGAATTATTATAATGTTCACCCCTATTTCTGTGTTTGGGGAAAAGAAGGCTATACAAGCGACAGAACTGATTATTATTTGTGCTTGGGAGCTTGGTCCCAAATGGCATACAAGGCTGCGATAAAACCAGGATAATTGTTATTTGTATGTTGTTTTCACAGGGCTGGATTTTAGCTATTTGTGCAAACCCTGAGTACCTTGGTGGGAAAGGACTTGCTTGAATACATGCTTTTAATGTTCCCAATATGTACCCATTATATGCTTTAATTGAGTAGTCTGTTGTGAGTATATGTAATAATGTAATTGAAAATGTGATTTTACAGAGAAGGAAGATGTGGGTTTTGTTGTTGGTGTGTGTGTGTGTGTGCACACGTGCCTCCTTCCCTAGTTTCAGTCAGAATTAGTAGTATGATCAGAGTTAGAACAACCAAACTTTTCAGAACCAAGAAGAAGGTGAGGCTATCTTTTGACTGGAATAGCTTCACAAGTTCCTCCTTACCACTGTTTGCAGGATGTAGTTGCATTCAGAAGAATGTTTTACTCTTTATCGCCAAAGACTGCGTCTGTTAAGCTTAGGGAGGCTCAGTGACACTGAGAACATTAAGAACTGCTGTGGCTGTAGAGCTGGAAGGTATGCTGTGATAACGCCGTAGGACACAACGGGTTTAAAATATAGGCTGTCTCTCTGCATTCCTACTCTGGTATGGAGAAACAGGACTGCGTCCTTCTCATTCATCTGTCCGTTTCCCCCTCACTTATACACTGTTTCTGTCATCAGGGTGAGGATGAGTTGGAGAGCAGGAACAGCTCTGGAGTTCAGTTAATGAAGGAGTTACCCACTAGGTGGTAGTGAAGAGAATCATGTCACACATACTGGTCAGTGCACGTTTTAATTATTTTCTTATCAAGGGGAATCCCACAAGGATCTTACAAGTAGAATAGCCTAGCATAGCTCTGAGCTATACTGTCAGAACTGGATCTCTTGATTTTTGCATTCCCTTTCCACTCATTTCCATGCCACTTGTTCCTCCCGAAACCAAGCAGTGTTGACAGCTATACCTGTTATATCCTTTCCTGAAAGGTGAAGTGAATCTACACAAATCTACTCTGGTTCTCTTTCCACCTCTATTATAAAGGCACCACGGCATCATTAGTTAAATGTCATCTGATGACATTTAAGCTCTTTGGAGGTGAGGACTCTTTGTAGTCAGCGCTTTCATGTGATTTTCCACACTTGCCTGTCCGTGCTCTGGGAGCTACATAAAAGAAAATACAACACTTTTGTTTGCTGCTAGTTTTGAAATACTTTGACAGGTCTAGGTAGTGCATCAGTCTATATCAAAGGCACCAGACAGAACAGCTATTTTGGAAGGGCTTTGTAACATCAGAGTAAATTGTCACTGAAATTCAGAGCAAAGCTCTCTTGTAGGTCTAAAGAAAGTATATACAAAAGAGATGCTGAGAAAATTATCTGGGGAATGCAAGCTGTGCTCCCTTTTGGAGCAAGGGCAGATGCTGGGGCTGCAAGGAGGAATACATTTCTCTTGTGAATTCATCTGACCACTATAATGTAATGATTCAGCAAGCTTGCAAAATCATTCAATAGTTTACACACAAAGCCTGAGATGCTGAAAAAAATTATACTTTAATTGCTCATCAGCTAAGAATCACTTGTGCCAAATTAATGTGTTATAAATTCTGCAAGGCTGAGAAATCGGAAGCTATTTCAATAAGGACACAAAGCAGGGATATTGTTGTTTTATAGATACCAATGTCTGTTCTACATCGTCTCAGGAAAAAAAAAAGTTAAGAAAGGATCTTTAGTATCAAGACAAGGTTGAAACAGTTTTCTCTTTCCCTGCGTTAATTAAAAAGGGAGTTTTTTTCTCTTGCATTTACTGTATCATAACCATTGAAAAGGGTAGCATAAACATACATCCCAGAGACGGCGTGACAGCACCGCAACAGAGCAAAGATTCCAAATTATTTGTCAGTTTTCTAATTGTTACTGTAGATTCTTCTGCTGGGATGAGGAAGGAGAAAGCAAGGGGATTTCTCCATTGTGCAAGTCCTAGCACCAGAGTCTGAGCATTTTTTTTAATTTGAGATGGGGGAAGAAACTATAATTTCCACCATAACTGATTAACTAGGCTATGCACCCCACAGCTCAAGGTTTTGAATGTGACTCACTCCTCTCCCCTTAGATCATATCTACCAAAACTTTAACACCTACTGAGGTGGGCACAAGTACTGTGTACGGGGTGTAAGTTGGGGGCGAAGAGGTACACGGTCAAACAGAGGAGAAAATTTTGCAAGGTCGCCTAGCCTGAGCTGGGTGAGAGATGTTAGTGTTAGTCTAATCCTTCCGGTACACGTAGCAGCCATGACTGACCCCAGCAGGAATCCCAGCAAGCCAGTCACGATGCTTTGAGTATTTCCACCCCATAGTTGATAAATCCAATTCTCAAGCAGATTTTTTGTAAGTGTTAATTATGTCAGGAGCTCGAAGGTCATTCCTGTCCACAAGGACAAAGGACTGTGAGAAGTGCAGAGGATGTGTGCTGAGGTGTGACATCCCAAAGCTGTGGGTCACTTGTAAGACCCCAGAAGACAACAGCAGGGAGAGATGACTTCCTTTCATCTCCAGTGCAGCTCTTAACTATGTTTTCAATGCATACGGAGGGGAGAAGCCTTCAAAGTCCAGCACCATCTTACTAAAAGCATGTTCAAGTTAAGCACGAGAATCCCTGCATTCTCTCCACCAAGACCAAAGAACTCCGCACATGCAGTATCTTCCTTCTGCAGCGCCCCAAAGCTTCAGGTGGTTGGAACACGTTGTGGTTTCCTCTTTACTGATGAGGAAACCAAGCTGGCAGAGATGAAATGAGCCACGCAGGATTACACAGCCAACCAGTAACAGAACTGAGAAGAAATTAACCATTCTTGACTTTTAATCCTGTCTTGTGACCACTCACAAGCCTAAGGTGCTTTCCACCCCCCCATTTAAGAGAATAAACAAGATGGGCAAAATGAAGTCCTATTTTATCCACTAATAACAGAAATAAACTCAAGTGGGCTCTAGATGACATTTTAGAGGCACGTGATGTATCCAGATGCAACGAGAATATCCTAACATCCATTCATTTTTTTGAAGATTTTTGCAAACTTATATTAAGGCATAAAATTTCTACATACTTAAAAAAAAAAAAAACCACAAATCCCCAAACACACCTACTTTTACCAGACCCAGGCATTGTTCTCCTACTTCTACTTCATGCAGTTACATCACCTCCAACTGTATGTTAAAATCGGCTCTTCCCCCTGCCACAGCAGAGGGACCAATGAGTGAGACTGCACAGCCGGGCTGAAATCAGTTGCTCCAAACTCTGCAAAACCCCACTCACACAAATTGCTGCAAGTGAAGTAACAGGAGGTAAGGATTACTCAAGCGAGCAAACCTAAGATACTAGTTCTGCATTTGGCAGGAACGCCGCCAAGGACTGAAGAGGCGGCAGCAGCACCGAAGAACCCTGGGGGGAGAGCAGAGGCAAGCCTGGCACGGGCCGCTGCCGGCTCCTCTGCTGGGGGCTGGCACGCTTCTAACGCAGCGCTGGTGCTAACACGAAGCATATGATTTTTATTTGCTCAGAGTCTCTCGAGCGTTATTTTCTTTGCTGTAAGCCTTCCTAGAAAAAAAAAAACAACAACATTTTAAGCATTTTTTTCCCTCTGTTTATAACAAAATCAAAGCTACACCCACAAACGCACTGCGGGCGTAAGCTAACTGCTCGAACCCAAGCATTACCTTACCGGAACTCGGCATTTATCACCCAATCCTCCTTCAGGAGGAAACCCCACCGCAGCAACCGCTCGGAACGCATCCCTCGGAGGCCGCGCGGCCCCGTGAGGCGGCCGGAGACGAGCGGGAGCGCCCGCGCGGCGGGAAGGCGCCTGGCTCCCCG
>VXAL01011320.1:31014-104686 GCA_013399475.1 Chauna torquata
TAGCGACAATGGGCTCCTGCGTACAGGAAACAGAACGGGGAGGAAGAGACCAGTTCCTGTGGGAAGACATGAAGTGTAGCAAATCAAAGTGGAGGGCATTTCTTTCGGCGTCCTGACACTGCATCGGGCCTAGCCGGCAGTGGATCGAGGAGACGGGGTTCGGTTTCTTCGTATAATTCTGTTTTTTTTTTGTTTTTTGTTTTTGGTATTGTCAGGGATCGCAGCCGAAATATTTCAGATAATTTGCTAGTGCATCAGCTCTGTTGACCTGACCGCTGCAGTGATTTAATCGTGATGCTCTTACTGCATTTTAAATTCGTTCTAGTGATATCATCTGGAGTTGCTTCTTACTTTTTTTTTTTTAGGAGTTATGATATTCTTATTTTAAAAAAAAAAAAAAAGGAGTTAAGTCTCAGCTTTTGACCTTGGTGTGTGCTGAATGCGGAGAAGGGATTTCTGTTCTGAATAGTTCTGGAAATCTTTCCTATTACTTTTTAAAACTTGGGCGCCAGTGGGGATTTCTGTTCTGCCACATGTTGAGACTTTGACAGCCCCCACTCCCGTCTTCTGTTGCTGCTCTCTCAAGAAGCAGTAATTGTATGGGTCTTGTGCTTTTTGCTAGGAGGAGGATTAACTCTTCTTTAGATTGTGTACATTAGGGGAATGAAATGGGGGTTTAAGTTTTTCTTCACTGCTCATTAGGTGGATTGCAAGAGCAGTAGTTCTTTGTTGCATATCGTAGCAGAGCAAGGATGTGAGGCTTACGTCTCAAAACACTGTAACTTTGTTGTGTCTGTGTTCACTAATGTGTCCTCGTATGTCTGAGGTTTCTGTCACTTGACACTTAGACCTGTGATCACTATTGTCTGGGGGTTACGGAAGGATCAAAAATCCGGTTTCATACTAAGGAATACATAAGGAATCCTGTCCTATAACTTGTGCGCTCTTGTCTGTGTATGCGTTTAATTGCTTAGACTTCTGGCAACAATCTCGCGTTTGTTTATCTTTAATTATGGCAATACAGCTCTGCATAAAATTGGCTAGTGCTTTAGTGCTTTTAGGAACAATGTGCATGTTAAGTTGTCAGCTAAGGAAACCAATACTTCCGTAAAAATTGTACAGAATTGTGTCCCATAATTAGTGCTGTTATACAGTTTTGAAGTTGGCAGGTTTCATCCAGCCCACTTGCTGGACCTGGTCCTTCTTCTGTGTTGCAAAGGCTGCTTTCTCAGAACGAGTGCTTTTCGTGCTCCGTGGTGTGGTGTGTAGCTGCTGTGAAGATTACGTGTTTTCCCAGATGTCAAGTCAAGTATTTGACATCAAGAAAAATTCTTTCACATACCTAGCTTTGTACGGATGTAAGTTGAGAGTGAGTAAATTGGATCCTGGCCCCAGCAGTGCTTCCCTTTTGTCCAGAAGTGTAAGGCTTGATTGCCCCTTTTCGTGCATAACTATCAACATTCATCATAAAATCACTGTAGCTTCATAATAAAGTTGTTGGTTTTCTGTTTTGAATTGTCTCTGACATGTTAGAAATACCTTGTAAAAACGTACTTTCAAGCTATGATTGCTGCACATTAACATTGTAAACATTTACACAAAATAGGCCTTTTTTCAGTGATTGACGTCTCTGTTAACAATGTTATTTTGAAGAGATGAGAACTAATTCTGATTTTGCTATTGTTTTGTATGTAAAAATCTGAGATTCTAAGGTGGATTTATATTTTTAGTTACAAAGTGAAATTGATTGCAAGTATTTTCTTAAGATAGGAGGGAGATACCTATACTTTCCCCCCATACCTTTCATAATTTTAAATACGTAAATTGTCTTCTGTCACTATTCTTTTGTGTTACTTCTTGCAACAACCTCTTCTGTTTCTTTTTTTCCAGTAATGCCCACACCTATAACCATCTCTACTTTTATTTAGCTCCTTTTTTAATCTCTTGAATAGACTAACTGAACCAGTACTTCAGATACAGATGTGTTATCCCTGACAAGAGGAACTACTGAGAATTTTGCTGGTGAAACTGAATACTGTCACCCTGGAAAAACTAATTTTAATGTGAAATGTGGGATAAGTGCCAGATGGAAACGCTCTTTCAAAGGATATGCGCTCTTTTTTAAAAAGAAGGTGTTTGAATAGAATGCTTGTCAGTACTGAATAGAGAAATTTTCTTTGCCAAGTACCTGCAATAATAGAAGGAAGTTATGAGAGTTACGTACGGTACTGCTGTTACTCAAATGTGTAAGCCACAGAGAAATGCAACTGCTGCATCATAGGGTTGCTCATGATTTTCTATATTAAATGAGAGCTGAAATTAATTTTCTGCAAGTAGAATGGATTGGGAGAGGAAAGAGGTTGTGGAATACCCATTTTCCCTTTGCTTCCTGTCTGTATTCCAGCAAGGAAATGGGACTGGGTAGTGACAAAAGTTCCTGCTGCAACAGAGGAGGGGTGAATAAATATGGGAAGAGTTATTCCCCCAATAGTGATGTGTATGTGCGTGGACAAGAGGTTAGTAAATGGCAGGGGTTTTATTTTCAGGCACCCGACTGCTGGAAATACTGCAACGGATGAATATGGAAAGCAGCAGCATCTAGACCATCACTCTGTGCAAAACGTGTTCTTTCCTTGATTTCCAGCACCTCGTGGTGACTTTTTTGCACTAGGTCCTATTTAGAGGGCACAGTAGCACATGCATCTTGTTTATCTTTGGTTAGGAGCTGTTTCGTGTTTTTCAAGGCCTGATGTAACACCCTGTCCCTTTTTACTGTTGCCCAGTCTGGCAATAGAGATTGCTTTGTTGTTGTTGTTTTTGCCTTTTGAATGCACAAAAGATTTTCACAGTTTCCTTCATATATGAAGAGGAGGAGAATGAGAATTCTGCACCAAAACCAAATATATTTTTAATTTTTCCTTTCCCAGAGTGTTGCCTAAGAGTAATATGGATCGCAACGTGTGCGAGCCCATCAGGGTAATGATTAGGAGAGAGACTGGGAGGGTTGGCTAAGGAGAAGAAAAAAGGAGCTGCTGGGTTGAGTCACTGCTCTCAAAAGCAACTGAACTTCTTCTTAAACGTTGTAACCAGTGGAATGATTCTTGTATTAGCCATCAATTGTTTGATGACTGAAATGCTGATATATTTGGAAACTTCCCTACGTAATGCAAAGGGTGTGGGGAATTAAATGTGGTGATGTGTCAGAGTAATCCATAAAGCTGCTGGGTTCTAGAGTAAGTGTAAATGTACAATGCCATCTTTGTTCCTGGGAGAATTCCAACCAGTTGTTGCTAGAAGTCTTTCTAAGTTCAGAGGTCTGAGAATTTGCTTTCATTGCATTTAAGCATTTAGCGTAGTACTGCCATGAATTAAAATACAATCTCTTCCAGAAGACCATGAGTTAGTGCTTTTAAGTCGCAGTTGGCTGGGTTGGATGTGTATGTGGGAGGGAAGGGAGTAAGGGGAGCTGCAGCTTGTTGACAGAACGTGTCAAGTACTAGTAAAATCGTTTTATGCATTCAGGTTTTTTACTCGCCTTGCTCTGTTTAGGTTGAGAAACCTTAACTGTCTAATTAAGGTGTTCTGGGGATGGGAAGCAGTTTGGAACAGAAACAAAACAAATCATTCACCTGAATTTTCAAAGTATTGCACTTTTTAGGCGAAGAATTGCAAAGCATACAGATGAAGTTCTGTTGTGCATAGTGTCTAAAATCTTTCCTGAAAGCTTGGCATACAAACACACAGTTTGGCCTTTAATCTTACATCTTTCAGAAACTGAAATTACTGGCCACGTTCCGTTTTAACGATTGTTAGAAGGCTCCTGAGGACAAGGATGTCATTGTACAGACGTGTGTGAGTATCAGACATCAGAGAAGCGACTTAAAAGCCACAGTCAATTTGAGAATATCGGATTTGTAGTTAATGTTTGTCTTTCAGTACCAGTCTCACTTCACTTGTTTGTTATCCTCCCTCTAGCTTTTGATAGCTCAAGCTGTATGTCGTGTAGGCAGGGACTGTCTACAGCACTGGACTGATAGACAAACAAAGCAAGGAGCATGAGATTAGTAGAAGTTTACAGTTACTTGAATGTGCATGTATGTACAGTGACTGATTAGCAAAGGGAAGAATCTTGCCACTTCAATGCAAAGGCTGCATTCAGTAACATATTAATGATTCTTCAAGAAACATTTAAAAGTGGAGTCTATAAACCAATGTTTTCTTGGTGCTGGTGTGCACTACGTATTTTACTTAAGATTTATGTCAGTTCTGCGTTTAGCCTTTTCAGAATATTGTGGCAGTGGAAGTTAATGGTTCCTTGCTTTTTAGCCAGTGATTACAGAACCTGGCCACGATACAGAGATCGGTTCCGTCCCCAAGGGTTTTTGAGCTTGCATCCCTCACCTTCCGAGGGAGTGCTCTCATCACCAAACTATGCGTTATTCAGAGGCTGAGCTTTGTGTGTCCTTTCAAATGTTTCAGTTCATATGGAATACTGTAAATATTTGCTGGGCCAGGAAGCAGGCATCTGACTTAATGGTTAAAATACTAATTTGGGATTGGCGGGGACCTAGGTTCCGCTTCCTGCCGTGATAAAAATGTAATCTGACAGACCGAAGGGGCTGGATTCTGTGGGGGTAGCTAGGCTGCTTTCCTAGAGATGAAAGCTTGGATTCCCACACATAGAAGGCAGCCTGAATATGATTTCCTGCATCATAGGTAAGCGAGCTGCTAGGTGTCTGGGTCTGCCATATTCACTACCTTTTCTTGTAGTTTTTATTTATTTTTTTGTCAGGCTAGATGAAGCCTGGGAGCATCTCTTTCCTTTATTGAAGGGTGTGATCCAAAGTAATTGCTTATTTTGTGAACTTTGGGATTTTGGTTTGAGTTAAGCAACCTGATGCTGTTGGAATTTGAGGAATTGTGTGTGGGGGCTACCAAATAGAGCAGATTAATTGAGGATATTAATTTCTTGTGAGATTAGATGTGTTTTGGTGAATGCCACAGTTTTAAATATTAGACGTAGGTGCTGAAATCTGTCATTAATCATTTGTCGCTGAAACACAATGACAAAAAATGTTTATTTTGAAATATGTCACGCTTTTTAAAATACAGTGATTTAGATTTCCTAGAATTTGGAAGAAGAGCAAGACCGATGCTGGTCGTCTTGTGTATCTGTGCTACTTTATTTCATTGTTTTAGTAATGTGATGTGTCGTCATCTTTCGCTTAAGTGCCACCTTTGTTATAATCTTTATTGCCCTTTGACGTTTTATGATGACTGTAAGCATTATAATATACTCTAAATTAAATAATTGACACAAGCCATTTAGTCAGTCTGATTTAGTTCTGGTGACATCTGAGTAAAGTTTCTAGGAAGAACCAAGGCTGAAATTGGTTAAAAAAAAAAAAATTGTTGTGCACATTTTCTTTTTGCTGCTGTGTTGCTTTAGTGTAACTGATGAAGGTTAGAATTTGGAATGATTCAGTCAATTATATGGGTTGAGAGAAGCAGAGTGAAACACAAACTAGTGTGCTAGCTGAACTGGATCAAGGCAATCAAACTGACTTTGAAAGGTGATGATTTAATAAGATTAATGGAGCGTATGTGTCATTACAGCACTTCCTGATCCCCTTTCTCCCTGTGTAATTCTTCCAAGAGTGCTAACATCGATGATCTTTTCTCCTACATCTTTTACAAGTGGTGTCTGTGCTTGAAATACTTTGATCTGCCAGACCACTCATGTGCCATCCCTACAGAAACGCTGCTCTCACGATACATTAAGTGTCTTTCTCTCCACCAGAACCACTGTGATGAGATTATCCTGGAACTGATTAATTGTGTAGCTGTTGTGCTGTCATCTTCATTATCAGATTCTGTTGAGTGTTTCTTTTTAGGGCCAGCTCTAAGCCTCAGGTCCTAAGTGCACTTGGATAGCCTCCGTATCTGTATGTGACATCGTGGCATGGTACGCACAGGAGCATGAGAAAGTAAGAACGGGCTGCTGACTTTTTGCAAAGATATTCTGTAACTGGTAGCTAATACATTAGAAGAGAACACTTTTAATATCCTACCACAACAAGTATTCTAAAACGATACATATGTTAAATAAGGCTATCCTTATATTTCGCTTGTGGGGACAGGGATTAAGGATGGAGTGACTTTTTTTTTCAGGATATCAGAACAGAGATTCTTTAGTGTGCTCGAGCAGAGAACACACTAAGAAAATGTTTCGCTGTTGCATAGCCGTGTGCTTAAGATGCCTCCCTTATTCCTGAAGTTGCCCACGTAGAAGCTGGGGAGATACAATCATATCTTACAGTTTATGTATGCTAGCATTTTTCCCTAAGCAGCGGAATCTGAAAGGAAAATGATGGTGTTGGACTCATTTCTTCTCTCCTTCTGCCTTCTGAACACATACTTTTTTTGTGTCTCTTTCTTTCTGCTTTAGATGTTCTTCCTTTACTTTCTGTAGTTAGTTCCAAGGCTTTTACCCAAGAAAGTATTTTCGTGTGCAGCATGGCTACAGAGCTGAACTGTGAAATGATTCTTTTCCATTTTTACACCTTAGCTGCATTTCTGCAAAGGTGCGCGGGGGAAGCAGGAGGAGACCCATGGGGTTCCACCCTCTGTTCACTCACAGAATCTCTGTCTTCAAGCGTGAGTTGGCAAGCTTATCTGAAGGAATAGGCTTGAATCTAGATTAGTCTTCAGTGCAGCCGCTAAAGGAAAAAACTGTGCTGTGCGGTGTGAACCACTGGTTTTTCAAGCCCCTGGTCCTCTACTGTTATCCGTTAGTTCTACCCTGGCAGGCCTTTTCTTGCCACTTTTTGTCTTGAAAGCTCAAATTTACTTCTTCATTCCTAAGGACTCTGCTGTATTTGGGCAGAGTTATCTTTAAAAAATCCTTTTGTTCATCTGATAACTAGCCATAAGATAACTTCTAGTAAGTTTGTAATGATTTTTCTGAACTCCATTCATCATTTTAATTGGCTTTAAAAATTGGGCAGAAGTTCTCAGAGATAGTTGATAGTGGAACACTGAATGACAAAAGTTTGGGAACTCCCGGCATATACCATTTTCCCATATCAGTAGTGCCACAAATGACAACTTGATGCTAGAACAGCCGGAGCGCTGTACAAACGAATTCACAGCGCAGCCTTGTTTCAGCCGGCACAAAAAAGTCAGGTGGTATCACCACGTGAATTTGGTGCACCTGTCTACGGTGGTGCTGCACAGGTAATGGTGCGGGGGGGCTTCCGTACAGCTTCAGCTAGCAGCAAGTGCCTGTCCTCAGGGTTTATTTTCATTTCAGTAGCTGCTTGCATTGGTAAGTTCAGCTAACTCCTCTTGAGGTAGTGCCGTTTGGGCAAGAGCAAGCATTATAAAATGTTTGGCAGCGCGATTGGCAGGGCAGAGGTGAACGCAGCAGCTGAAATACGGCTCTGCTGCCTCATGGTTCTGGGGCCTGTGGCACTGGGCGGTATGCCAGCCTTTGTGCTGTGGGGTAGCTAGCTCCAATGTAAAGCCTGATTTAAATTTCTTTGGTAACTTTTATGGTGGTTAGAAATTCAACGTGAATTTTGAATGATCATTGTAATTAGGATAAGCCAGTTGGACTTTCTGGCCATAAAAACTTTCCCAGCTGTTGGTACAGATATGTTGGACGTGAGACAAAGCTCAGGGGTAGTTGTTATGCAAAGGACTGTTTTTACTAGTATAGTTTTACCGCGTTCAGGGCTACAGTTGTGATTTATCGCACCAACATCTGTGTCAGACCTATTTGGTGAGATAAAACAGGCGTAACGTGACTTCAACTTGTTTAGTCAATGAGAAGTCCATTTTGCAGGTGGCTGTTAGCTAAAGGTGAGGTTGGTGAAACAGCAGGAGGCAAACAGAGCTGGGTTATATGGACTTCTGTAGCCAGTACTGCAGACTGGTGAGGTGAGTGCGTCTTGCTTTCTAGGTTTGAAGGCGCAAGGTCGTTCTGGTCCTTTTTGGAAGTTCAGATTGATGGTTGTTTGCTGGAGGAAAGATTATCTGCTCTGTGAACTCGTTTCTTGAGATGGCTGATCCTAAGCCTTCACTTGAATTGCTGCTCTGAGAAGTTAATCACAAAGGGATAAATACTCTCCTGGGGGATATTACCATCTCTGTATGGTTTTGAAGATGAAGAGTAGAGTCTAATTTATTTTTTTGTTGTTGAAAATAGTTTAAAGAGCTTTTTTTCTTGAAAAAGGAAACTTTAAAGCTAAATAGTGAAGAGCTTTTTTTTTTTTAATTTTCTATGAACTTGACTACTTTTTAAGCAGATGCAGCTGTAAGCAGTTACAGATGGTACCGAACAGAAAGAACCTCTTTATCATACTTAAGTGCCTTACGAGACCCCCAGTGTTAGTTTTCCAACTAGTTATCATTCTCTGTATTTTTTTTTTTATGTTTTTGCAGATGGAGCATAAAAAAAAGCTACCTTAAAGCTAAATCAAAAGATGAGAAGTCTGCCATAAAACAGAAGTACTTCTCTGCAGGGTGCTTTGCTGGAAGAAGTTTCGTAAGAATCCTACAGCACTCTCTCTAATGAGTGCTCCTACTTCTAGTTGTTGTTACAAGCAAAGTTTTTTAGATATTGGGCTAGAATTTGTTGAAAGCAGTCTCCATCTGCTCTCCTGCTGCCTGTTTTTTGCACATGCAACTTAAACTGTTACCTTAAACCTGACAGGCAAGCGTGTTAATGTAGCACGCTTCTCTTGCATTCAGGTTGTAAGGAGAGATCGGGCCTGGCCCCGTCCTACCACCGGGCAGCTTCTCTCATGCATGTGGTGTGTTTATCTGTAAATTATTTTGTCTTGACGCAGGCCTGGTGCAACAAAAGCTGTTTAACTTCATGTGGACAGACTTTGGCTACTCTGTAGTTTTGACTCACGCAGGAATATGCTTTCAACAATGTCGCTGAAGGTTCGTGGTTTGGTGTTGATGGTATCAAGTCTTTCCTTTATGGATTTCTTCATGAAAATAGTGTTTAATTCTACCCATGCAAGTCATGATAATGTATATGTCATAATCCTGTACTGTGTCTCATCAGTAGTAAGTACACAGAGCTGCTCGTTCTGTGTGATAAGATCATATTTATCAATTTGACTTTGTTTTTGACTTGTTGATTCTAAGATTTAATTGTTAAACACTTTGATTAAGCTATTAGTCATTAGTTTTATTTTTTGATCTGACTTCTGAATACCTTGCTAAAAAGAGGTTGGATTTCCAAGCACATAATCAATAAAATACTGGCGTGAGTGTAAAAGGTATGAGGTGTGGTTTTATTTTGGTATTTTAAGTGAGATAAAACCCTTTTTTCTGAGTCTGGTGATAAAATTAAACATCCTTTTTTTCTGATTAGAGAACCTACTACATTTGAATGTCTTCAGGAAAAAAAAAAGTGTGATCTAGGTATTCCTTGTGTTTGTAACTTAAACATGGGAATCGCTGTGCAAGTTAAACCTAGAAATATATATATATATATTTAAATTGGGATGGAAAGATGTGTTTTGTCTAGGAAGCAATACAACATTCAGATCAATATCCTCCAAACCTGAGAGGACATCGTAGTGTCTTCGTACGTTAGGCCTTGGATGAGTTTTCTTCCATGAGTTTGTTCGGCTACACTTCTGAATCTATGTGAACTACAGAGTGATGATGCCTAGTCGTTGGAAAAGGTAGAGGTGCTGGGGTCTCTGCTACGGTATGTTCATGGGACCTGTTGTAGGGCTTAATCTCTGTCAACAGGTGTTATTTAAATGGAAATTGTACTACTTTTTCTTCTTTCTCCTACTTATTTTCACAGTGGTGTGAAAGCAGTAAGATTCCCAAGGAGATTGCAACATTGATGGTATTTTTACTTCTCTCCCCAAACTTTCTTTCCCTGCAGTTGAGTGGTTGGCTGGCTTTACTACTCCTTACTACTTCTTAGTACTCCTTAGATTTTGTTTTACTTTGGTTACTGTTTGTCTCTAATATTGTCTTGGTTTTCCAAAGTGACAGCAGACTATTGATGTTCCTTCTGTTCTGCTGCGTAATTTGAGTAATGCCGAACCTGAAGACTTGTTTGCTCACCTAGCAATAAAACGCTGACTAGTAGTAGAGACAGTGGGGCTGTTCATAGCATCTAGGTAGGAGTAGTACAGGAGCTGGTCTTGACTTTCTGCTCAAATGTGTAGTTTTGCAACCATCAGGGTTACAAACATTAAGAAAAATCAGAATCCTTTGGGCTATTTTAGTATCTACATCTCCTTCCCTTTGTTTCCCCGTGCCTCTTGGAAATTAGCTCCTTCCAGCAGTGCCTGCGTCTGTACGTTAAACGTTTCTGTAGCACTCATTGCCAAAACATCTATGTATTTCATGGATAAACCAGATGTATGGTTCCACTACAAGTATTCTTGCACTTTCTCAGTCTGTGGACCACTGTGAAGCTTTGGTTGTTGCACTTCCTTTGTGCGGAGACAGTGACTTACCAAAGAGGTGGAATTTGTAGTGCGTTCTGTTGTCAGTTCTGCTCTGCTTGATCAGCTCTATCACTTACAGAAACATTATGAACATGAATAAACACCTATTCTATTGGGCTTTGGCTCACTCAAGACGGAACCAGGTTAGTGGACAAATATCCATGTTGCTCGATCTAGATGCGCTGACAGTTACAAAATCCAGAACTGGGTACAGATTTATAGCGGCCTGGGGCTCCTGGCTCTCCTGGACTGAAGCTTTGAATAGGATCTCAGGATGCCTGTGCAAGATGGGGAACAGTGCTAGAGGGTGCAGCAGGTCATGAGGGAAGTGAGTTACGCAGAAATACGCACAGAACGTTTGTAGGTAGTAACTTTGAGTGTGAGTTAGGCCACTCAGGATGGTCTCTCCGGTGTAACGTATGCCTCGAGTGAAGCTGTACATGTAGAAGAGGGCCGACTTCATCTTCTGTTCGTGGCTTCTGGATGAGATCAAATATATCATTGAGTAGTGGTATTCCTTTGTATGCGTGTGATGAAACCTCCTGCGTTTTTTTGTGTTCTTGTCTGTGTTGCTTCAGATGGAGATACTTCGCTTACTGTGGTCTGAACCTTTTTGTTTTACCCTGTTACCTGGCTCTTTGGGTCCCATAAGAAGTCAGATTACAGGGTTGTTAAAGGTTTGTTGTCTTAAATACTTAGATATTCTTTTTGTTCAGTGTCTTGTTTCCTATCCAAGCAGAGCTGCCAAAATGATTACATATTTGTCTTAAAATGCTTTACAGTAAGATTGTCAAGGTGAAGTCATGTGTTAGGTCCTCAGAGGCAAGGCAGGCTGTCCCATGTGAGGTGGTAGATTCTTTGTGCTTTTCAGCTGAGCAGCATGGAAGTTTTCAGCCTGGTGCAGCACACCCAGCGCTCCCTTCGAGTCACGTAATTAAGACACCCGGGCAGGTGCCTGACCTGTGGCCGTGCTGAAGCTGCGCGGTCTGGATGGGCTGAAGGACAGTCTCGGCACAGAGGTTCTGGTGGGCAGCTCTGCTGTTTGCTCTGGGATTTCTCTTGCAGAATGTTGCAGGCTAGCAGATGTACAGGAATTTCCTTGAATGTCCTGAGAGTCCTCTCTTTTTGTCACATAATTAACCTGTTTTCTTTTGTCACCGCCCTTTACCTGCTTGCTGGCACCGTGACAACCGCAGTATTCTACCTGTGGGTGAGTGGTGATAGGTATGGCTGGGATGATGTGTGCTGCGTCAGCTGCGCGTTGGGTGAACTTAGCCCTGGATCTTTAGAGGATGCTGGACATTCTGGTAATAACAATGTAAGAGGAGGAAGGGGAAATTGAGTTATTAGTTGTATAGAATATTTATCTTGAACAGCCTTATTTGGAAGAATGCCGTTTCTGTACTCGGATGACTGACAGAGTCTGAGATGATGCTGAAGTGCATTACTAGAAGACAGGCTGTGCTTTCTAATGCTGAAGATTCAATTTTCTGGAACCTTGTTCAAATAACTTATTGCTTCAGTTTTGGAAAACACTAATACAGTTTCCTTTCATCATGGTAAAGTGTGAAAATTTGTTATCCCTTCTTTCTAATAGTAGCCATGAATTTGCTATTTATAGTTTAACTGTTGCGGGTTTTTCGTAATGGAAGTTTTCAGTGCTATTAGGAGACTTGCTGTTGAATATCCTGTATCCTGGTAATACGTAGGAAATGGATAGCTTTGGATGAACAGGGTTCCAGAGCTCCATGGCAATTTATTAATAGGATCTAGATGAATGATTTGGAAGGGCTGGAGTGCCATAGTCTGTCAGAGTTTAGAGCTGCTTGTTGAAGTAAGATAACGGAATCTTCTGACCCCTCTGGACATCAAATAATGCCTCCAGTCATCTGAAGAGATCCAGCTTAGCCTCCATTTCTCTGGCTTACTAATTCTTCTACTGGCAATTTGTGCAAGAGAGAGAGATAATGGAAGTAATTTAAAAATAGTTGTAAGAACTATCTAAATTTATGATTCTTCGGAAGAATGGTGCCTAGTTATGGGAGTGGATATCCCACAATTTTTCTGTGCAAGGTATTCAACACTGTAGAAATCAAGGAAGTATTCGGGTTTTCCTAATGTGGGCACCTGAGGACAGTGACTCTGCAGAATGCCCAACTAATAGAAATCCATAGTGCTTTTTTTTTTTTTTTTTTTAGAAATCAATGCTAAATGGACTTTTCTTGATGATACGGGGAACTCTTCAGGTAAATTTTTAGCACGTTTCTAACAAAACCTTTTTTATAAGTCTTGTGTTACTAAAATTAAAGCCCCTTTCCCCCATTTTTGATACAAGGCAAGTGGAGAACGTAAGGCCAAATAGTAATAAAAGTTCTGCATAACTTTGTAATACCATTTGTGATTTTCATAACAAAAGTCCTCTTTTTGGATCTTTTTACTGTGGTGTAAAGGTACCAGAGGTATCCAGAACTTGCTTGTCATTTTGCAGTTAGGGAAGTGACTAACCTTTGTCCATTCCCCAAGAGGACAGATCGCGTGAATGCGTGAATGTGTGGGTATTTACCAAGAACCGTGTTGTATTCCTGCTGGTATGTGATTAGCTGTGTGATTCTAGTTCTTCTTAGGGTGTTGCTCCGTTTCATATCAGCTGGAAAACCTTGCTACCTAGCCAAGCTGTGCCTTACCCACAGGGGAGTTACAAAAACTCTCTAAATAGAAAATGTGAAGAGAGCAGACAAGAAACCCTCCACATAACTGTTCTGGTCAACTTTGAGATCTGTGTGGTTGTTTTCATGATATTAAGAGATAGGAAGTCCATGATTCGAACAGAGTTTAATGACGAGGTAATCAGTTACCTGCTTTGCTTAGTTAACAAGCCATTGTGTTCTGTACCAAGTGTAATTTTCATGTTAAGAAACATTGCTATAGTTGAAAATATATGTTGTGTTTTGTAAAGGCATTCACTCGATGCAATAGTCCAGGCCTAGAAATGGTAGGGATGGTTACATTTTTTGTCTTTTTGCTAGTAATTTCTCAGGTGGTGTATTTCCAGCCAGTGCCTTCTTTTAGAACTTGCAGGGAAATCATCATTCTGTGCATTGATTCCCCTATTACCATGGCAAATAATTCATGCTGCTAATTATGACACTGTTAGAATTGCACAGAAAAATGGGCAGGGAAAAAATGCAGCCTAATTATATTCACGATTTATCTGTCTTATAAATTTATAGAAGAGTTACTGCCAAGGTAGCTCACAGTTTACAAATAAAAATACAAGCTTCTGATGCATGGTATCTGTCTACTGAAGGTAGAAGGGAAGAGTCACATGTTTCAAGGTGTCCTGTTTTGCCTGGTGCATGTGGAGGGATGCGGTAAGGAGCAACGTCTTGGAGGTTGTGCCTCAAACTAGATTCACGTTCTGCCACAGGGAAACAAATTCAGAGAGACCCTGCTGTTTGGTATTGCGGGCCTGAAACTGGGAAAGCCATGAGTTCCATAAACAGCTGATGACTGGCAGTTTAATGCTTAGCAGTTTACCATGCAGCTCTCAGAAACCACAAGGAACCACCTTTGTAATTGTGAACTGAATGGGAAGCCATTGCAGTGTCTGGGAAGTAGATAATAAATCCAGAAGACTATTTTTGTGTTGGTTGGAGTTCAAAGAGAAACGAGGAGGCCAAATTAAGGTATGTGCTGAACATCTGGGAAGCATCAACAATGAAGAAAACTGATGGTAGTGTCTTCATCATCCACATCTGATACTGGAGACTCCAAAACCAATGGTAGCTCTGTGGTACGCTGTGACTGCGTGTCGCCAGCCAGATGTGCTACTTCAGCCTCTTTTCTTCCTGTTATAAGTAATATGGATTCAATTCCATCTTGTCTGAATAGTGGTGGATAATTTGTGTATTCTTTCCCATCTTCAGATAATGTTATTTGTGATTCTTTTTTAATATAAAAATTTGAAAATCATCAGCATTGCTAATGACATGGAGTATGAGATGTCCTCAGTGTAGGAGTTCATACCGCACAGTGTCTGTTACTGGGTAGTGCTGCCCATTGCAGACTTACTGCAGGAGAAAATAAGATGCCTTATGTTAAGAGAAAGTGCTTTTCTGGTCTTCCTTCTTCTGAATAAAAGATACTTGTTTTCCCTTGTCGAGGACGTATGTGATTAGATATTTATCCTCCTTCATTCCCAGGAGAGTGGACATTGTGGTTCACACTTTTTTGTCCCTGTGTGTGAAACAAGATTTAATACAGATGATTACATTTCTGGAATCTGTGTGGCTCTTTTCCTAAAAGGAATTGATAAGCAAATTGGCTTTCTAAAACATGAAAGAATCCTAGAGCAAACGCTTCATCATCACATTCCTGATCATGTCCAGCATTTGCCTTCCACAGAGTTCCTGGTATTTAGTAATGTCTGTGGTTTCCCGTGGGGCTGTTTAGCTGAACATGGGAAGGGAGAGCCATTCAGAGAGAAAAGAATGGAGACTGACTTCACCGTAAGCTAAACTGGGTAAAAACTATTTTGGATTGTGTATGTGTTTTGTATTTAGTTTTCCAAAATCATACTAGTGTCGATCCATATGTTTCTTACCTTCACAGGAAGTTATGCATCAGAGAAAGAAAATACCGACTATTAAACAAAGGTTATGTAGATTAATTGAACTATTACACATACCTGCTTCAGAAATTATGGGGTGATTATTCACATCATCTAACTTTAGACTCCAAATTTCGGACTGTATAAGTACCTGATCAGAATGGAGAGACCAGAGGATAATACAAAACCCTTGGCAGAAGCATGCCTCTGCACTGACGACGTAGGGAGCATGGTCTGGTAAATGAAATGCTTAAGATGCCCTTCGCAGCAGGACTCGAGTAACCTCTGCATCCGTTTGCTACAACCCCATTTGGCTGAACATCTCAAACAAATTTATAGAGAACGTGACAGTTGAAGGAAAAAAAGTCAAGTTTTCCCCTTCATGTAGTGAAGTGTCAGCAAGTACTATGTAGTCTGAAAACTTTGCTCTGATTTGCACAAATGCAGTCGCTTAAGCATCTCTTATAGTATCGCAAATAAATATGAGCCCTTGCCAGAAGAGATGTGCCTTGTACGTGGCTCTGTAAATGTTTTTAGAACTAGTTTGGGGATGAAAACGTGATTCCTAAGAGTTGTAGTGTTATAGTGATTTCTGGAGACGTTAAGGAAAACACTTGAACAAACCAGCGTTAAGTCCTGAATAAAGAAAAACTCTTCAGTTTTTCATCCAGAAATCACATCTGCCACTTTTGTCACTATATCACATTAAGATGTCTCCCAACTTTATCCCTTTTACAGAGTGATCTGCTTTTTCTAGCATTTCAGATACCTTGATTTAGAACTCTTTTAAAATTATAGGAAACAAAACAGGCAGGAAAAATGTCTTAAGCTTTGTGCTGATTGATTTTAAACTGCTTAACCCTGTGCTTTGCTTCATGTGAGGTGCTGGAGCAGCTAATGCCTTGTTATCAGCCTTTGCTCGTCTCCAGAGTGTTAGACAGAGAAGCCTAAAGGGAGAGTCTTTTGCGTGTGTGTGTGCTTCTTTCCAGATACAGTGCCATGGGACTTCAGTTGTGGTTTGTGCCTGCACTTGGGGCGGCTTCTCCAGCCATGCTTTAGTCCGTCCCTGGAATAGCATCGTTTTAGTCTTCATTTGCTGCTCTTGACAAAAGTCTGCCCTGAACAATCTGGAATCTCTGGTGTAAATCTCAAGCGGTCCCTTGGATCTTTGCTGTTGGAATCTGGGGAGAAGTAACGCTTACTAGAGAGAAATACCAGAGCTCCTTCCTGTTTCTCATCCAGAGGCTTTTGATATTTTTATACTCTAGCAGCTATGCAATAGTGACAGTTAAATGGATACCTAGTACGTATTAGTACTCGTGTGTAAACTGAGTCACACTTTTCAGAGTGGGTTTTGTTTTGTTTTGTTTTTCCTGGCTTGGGATGAAGTTGAGCAGAGCTGATTTTTTATTTTTTCTTAATAATTTAACTTTTAACTTAGCATGAATTGTTTTGAGCTAGATATTACTTACAAACTTCCAGTATTAAAAGTATTTTTGAAGGTCCAGAAGCAGCAGCACATTTCTTCTTCTGCATTCTGCATCTTTGCTGCTATAAACTTTTGGAATTGACATCTGTGAATGAAATGTATTTAAGATACTTTTCTGTCTCTGATTGTAATACTTGTAGCTTTAGGCATGACTAGTGAAAGTTAATCACACATTGATTAAGATCATTTTCTCTTCTTGTACTTCAGAAATACAAAATTCTGTTACTCGTGTAAAATCTTAACTTAAAAAGTCCCCCATGCAGTAAGCAATAACAATTAATAGTGTTTAAAAACAGCTTATGGTAGCTACATCCTCACCATGCTTTATTTCTTATGCAAAAGTAGTTTTCAAATAAAATATTAAGGATGGTTAAGTGATAAGGTAGATTTAAAGTGTCGTTTTTACTTTGTTCATCACTTCGTACATTCAAATCTGAAAAATGCTATAAAAGAGAAATAGCGCCTGAATATTATTATGAACTTAAAATGGCATATAATTTTTTAATTACAGGAATCAAAGCAAAGCGATAAACTGAATGTGTACTTAGCAAGTTATGCCTGAATTTAGTAGGTGGTTTATGTATAATACGTAAACTAACAGTCAACAAAGAATACTAACATGTTTGAGTCAGCTTTGTCATCTTGCTACTGCATTTGTCAGAGTTTAACTTTTGCTGGAATTGCGTTTGTCTTCCTGTGGTTCTGATGTGAGCGCTTTTGCTTATAGGGTGCCTTTAGAGTAAAAGAGCGTTCCAAGGGTCAACTGTGTTATTTTTAGGAAGGTTAAATGTCTGGGTGTTTACTACAAAACCTTTCTAGGAAGCATTCTGTTCCTGAACAAGAAGTATCAGCAGAAATATAAACGCAGTACAACAGCATGTAATCTCTGGCTTCCCAGGGGACTCTGGTATTTTCAGAACAGTCAGTTGCTTAAAGTAACTCCGAGGATTACTGAAGGATATTGGAAGGATTTACCTGTGTAATATTTTTGTAGGTGTCTTTGAGACATGGGAACCCAGACCAGCTATGAAACTGAGCTGAGGTGCCAAGTTAGACAGGAAGGGTTGGTTAGAGGGGACACAAGAAATTCATTTGTAATGTTTCTAGACTCCAGGTGTTTGCATTCTGGCTGAAAAAGGTAGATTTTTGATTGAGATAGGTTGATTAGTGGGAAACTGTCCTCCATCTGTTTTCTGGATTCAGAAAATAGGTACAATATGGGACTGGAGAAGGAAATCGTGGAATCACAGAATGATAGAAAGGCTCGGGTTGGAAGGGACCTTAAAGCCCATCTGGTTCGTGCCCCCTGCCACGGGCAGGGATGCCACCCACCCACCAGATCAGGTTGCCCAGGGCCCCATCCAGCCTGGTCTTGAGCACCCCAGGGATGGGGCAGCCTCAGCTTCTCAGGGCAGCCTCCTCTGCCCTCCGCGTAAAGAATTTCTTCCTTCTACCTAACTTAAACCTACCCTTTTAGTTTAAAGCCATTACCCCTTGTCATATCACTACGTTCCCTGACAGAGCCCCTCCCCAGCTTTCCTGTAGGCCCCCTTCCAGTGCTGAAAGGCCGCAGCAAGGTCTCCCCGGAGCCTCCTCTTCTGCAGGCTAAACACCCCCGGCTCTCTCAGCCCGTCTCCACAGGAGAGGTGCTCCAGCCTCTGAGCATCCGTGTGGCCTCCTCTGGACCCCCTCCGACAGCTCCGCGTCCTTCTCGTGCTGGGCCCAGAGCTGAGCGCAGCACTGCAGGTGGGGCCTGAGGAGGGCAGAGCGGAGGGGACATCCCCTCCCTCGCCCTGCTGCGCGTGCTGCTGGTGGGCAGCGCAGGGCACGGGGGGCTTTCTAGGCTGTGAGTGCACGTTGCTGGCTCAGGTTGAATTTCTCATCAGCCAACACCCCCAGGTCCTCCCCAGGGCTGCTCTCAGATTGTGCCTAATGTCCTTAATGGTTTCAAGGCCTTCCCAAATATCTTTTAGGTGTATGGGGGAAAACCTCCAAAAAATTCTGAAGTTTAAACAAAGTAAGTGTATTTAACCAAAATAACTTTGTAGAAAGACTTCTGTTTTATATGAGCTTTCATACCCTTGACTGTACGGAATACTCCTTAAAAATGTATCCTGGCTGCCTAGCTTGAAACTTAACCTTACAAAATTTTCCTTATTCTGAATGAAGTTATAGAAGTCTTTTGAACTGTGAAAGATAATCGGATTTCTCTTCCCTGTTCCAAGAAAGTTGGTGTCTCCAATGCTGGAACACAAGTCTTATGCAAGCATGCTAATATGTTTTAAAATTATAAATGTCAGCAATATCAACTTCTACAAAACTGCATTTGCAGCTGAGAGGTACTTCTTCCCCGTATCGGTTTCCAGGTGCTGCTTAAAGAACTGTGACATTTGCTTTTCATTTTCTTAGTACGTTTTGAGTACCTTTAGTTTCTACACTTTTTTTTTTTTTTAAATGCAGGAAAACTTAAGATTTTCAAATTTTGGTCAGTTTCTGTCCCAAATTTTTAATATTGTTGATGTGACGGTAAATACCATTGTGGTGGGAGGCAGTTTTTTTAAACTAACTGATCTGTAAGTCATTCGTGTACCCATTGAGGATTTCAAAACCTCTTGTGTTCGTGTATTGAAAAGCTTGTCTGTCTCTCCAGCAGTGTATTAGCTGGTCTGCTGAGAGATTGCTCCTCTCCACAAATACTTGCATGCATCATGATGGCCTGAGACTGTTGCTGAGATGTGTAGATGTTTTGTATGTATTTTATCTGAAAAGTCAGCTATGTTTATTTGACATGCTCAAATCTGGTCACTTGCTTTTTTTTTTTTGTATTTTTTTTACTTACTATATATATTTAAAGAAAATTTAAATTTGAATTGCTGCTGAAGGATCAAAGTTTAGGTTTCCAGCATGTAAAGTTTCCCGGAAAGTTGAGTCCTCTACTATAGCATCTGCAGCATGTCTTCAAAACCACACAGTATTCGTTTTACAGTAGCTCCAAGGTGCCAAGCATACGTCGAGTCGTTCTGAGCCTGCTGGTACATGGACAGCTATGTCAAGCCCCGTGGTTCTGTATTTTTCCTCACAGTATTGAGCTGTTATTTTCCTAATCCATAGGGAAATTATTTTAAATTGCTGTAGAAGTTAGAAACTGTATTGTTTCTGTGGGTTTCAGGATTCATGCAGAAGTGTCAGTTTGTCCTTTTCAAAGCGATTCTGTTAAAGATCGGAAAAACAGAAGGTAACCTGACTTGTAAGTTTTCCTTACCCGTGTGGCTGGGTGTGTCACAATTTTTAATAACACCTGAAAAATCTGATACGTCTGCTCCTAGAACTGCTGGATTAGCCTTCTGTCTGGGTTAGAGTTCTGTTGTTGAAGATTTTATCTGACTGCTGTAACATTTAGTGAGTACATAGGCAAAAAATGTTTTTGGAAGTGGCTCGCTGCTTTGATGTGTTCCAGTTTGTCTAGCATACAACACCCATTAAATGAGAATCATTTGAATAAATGAAGTAAAATGAAGGCTACACCGAGAAGCAGATGTGAAGAGAAGTTATCATCTGGTCCTTTTGCTACGAAGCACCTTTTCTATACTTAGGATGACCATTGCAAATTAATAGATGACTGCTGAATAGAAGAGAGCTTACTTTCCTGTGTGACGTTGCCTTGGTGCCTTCTAATAGGTTTGCTTTGTAAAAGACAAGCATTCCGTCCAGTAAGAATGTGGATCTGGTCTTGTCTGAAATTTCTAGTAGCTTTTGAGCCTAGTTACCCCTCAGCTTGCAGAAATATTACAGACTCACCCTCTCTGTTGTCCAGCACTGGATTTGGTGTGGATGTTTCAATTATGCTTGTAGAAGAATAGAAAGTAAGGAAATGACGATATCGCTCTGATAAAACTAGTTAAAATTTCAGGTGTGTGTAATAATGGTCAGGTATAAATTTCACTTGGTCCTATACGTGAAGATTCATATACTTTGATTTGTCCAAGAGGGTTATGTGACGTAATATTGAAGACAAGACAGCTGCTTTCATGCAAGTTTGCTCTTAATAAGCATTGCAGCTATCAGAGGGCCTGGGTTAAAACTAAACATGTGAGATGCCTCTGATAATCTGCCCAAACATTATCTTTTCATTAAACCTCTACTGCTTAGAAGAGGTGGGTGCAAAAGAACAATAGGACACGTTCTCCTTCTCTTTCTTGTTTCTCAGGACAGAAAAAACATGCTGGGTGATATAGTTGGAACGGGTCCAGGTGTGTGTGTGTGTCTGTGTCTGTGTGTGTGTGTTGCTTTTTTTTTTTTTTCCCCCTCCAGAATTCACAATGCACAAAACTGGAAAAACTGCCATCTCTTGTGTTGCCACCAGTGCTCATGGGACTGTGGAGATGTTAATCTGAAAATTAACTTGGATCTGATGGGGTGGGGGGAATTGTTCAACTGGATCAGTATATTGTTTGGTGTCAGGAAAGAATATGAATTCCCCTATTGCTAGTAACACAGTTTTGGGGCATTCTAATCTAGTAGTTACCACACTTAGTGTTTCTTTTTGCATGTGTGCCCACTTCTCCTCTTACTGTGTATTTTTCTAAGATAAACAAACTCAGTGCTTATCTCTCCTAATCATCTTGGTAACTCTTTTCTGCACTTGTTCCAGTGGCAGGCTGATAATTCTGCTCACAGGAAAGCTGTATTCATGCTTAAGTACCAGCGGCTGCCTTCCCCCTTCATAGTCCTCTTTCCTTCCTGTGCCGTGTTTATTGTTTGCTCTTACAAAACAGGATTAAAAAGAGATATGATGATGAGAGAACACCTCAGGAAAAATGTGAGTACAGAAGTGTCTATCCAAAAAACTAATGTTAGTAGGTTCAGTAGTATGGGGAAATAAGTAGAACCGTAATTGACTTCTGTACTACATCATGTGCAGTTTTAACAAGTTAATTGCATTAGAGACTGTTTATATGCATTTAGTGCCATACTAACAACTTAAGCCAAAGTTCTGTTTTCTGGCTTTATCTGCACTGAGTCACCAAGCCTTTGGTGCAGGTACCTTGGAAACATGCTGCATTGACTGCCTGCATTTCTTTGTAGTGTATCGTTTTGGTGCTTTATACTCATAAGTTTTCTTACTGTAATAAATACGTGTAGCTCAGTGATTCACTTGCTTCTGTTTCATTTCTGTACTAAGTAAAGTAGTCATTTGTTCTCTTTGATTAAGAGACTTTGTGGAGTGCGTTGTGTGCTTGTGGGTGTGATAGTTTTAACTCCAGTTAATTGGGAATCAATGTCTTCCATCAGAACAAGAGCAAAGTCCCAGTTTTAACCTTGATTTCCCTCCATCACCTCAGTTGTAACGGAACTAATCATGGGAATCTGTGTGTGCTGAGATACAGCTTTGTGCATTACCTTTGGACAGAATCCAGTCAATAGCAAAAGACTGCACTTTGACATACCAATAATGTAGATTCTAATGATATTTGATGCTTTTTTTTTCTTTTTATCTGTTTAAAGGAATTTATTCATTGTAAAGAGTTGCCTTACATTTGCTTTTTAAAATATGCGTAGAAATACAAATTATACTTCTGATTTTGTGGGCAGTAGTGCATTATTTCTCTACAAAGTAGGGGGACCATGAAATATTGTCATTACAGTATTACAGAAAACCTGGTGTGAGATTTTAATTAAAGCTTTTCATTCTAACTACCTAGAAGGTTTTGTTTTATGTTTTAAACTCCTTGCTTTTCACTTGTACTGGAAAGTAGAAGGGTGTTATTTTCAGTAAATGCTTTTGCTTCAATGGATGAATTAAACATACCTTAAAATTTCTGGGTTCAGTTGCTGGTAGTTTCTTGACTCACCTAAAGCTCATTTTTCCCTCTAGCACTTTCTTCTTGTATTATCAGGAACAACAATGATACTTTCAGTTTTCATCGATATGTCTTTCAATCATACTGGTATGTTTGGAGAACAGATTGATTCGCCTTCAGTGTTTGATACTTACACGTGTGCCCCCCCCATGCCCGCCAAAGGAATTTGATACCGTTGTAGAGCTTTCAGTCGACTGCAGACCCAAGAAGTTCTTCGTTGTTCTTGAGATGAACAGGTATAGAGCTGTCTTACTATCACCTACTTTCCTAAATTTAGAAAAATGGGAAGTATGAGTGGCACAGTTTTAACATACTCAAAGGTAAAGCTAGTCCGGTATGATCAATTATGTGAGCTTATTTTTGATGCACTGGGAAATTTTGATTCTTGGAATATGTGGGAGGGAAGGTTTGCTATTTATTTATTACTTGTTTTAATTTTAGGCAGCCATAGTTTCCCCAATAGCTGGTTTAAACTTGATTTTTTTTTTTTTCAGTGAAAACATACATGTATTATTTTTTGTGTAAGACACTTTTACAGGTCATTTTATTGTTACAGACTATATGCTAATTCTTTGGCAATAGCTGGAGAAATCAATATGAATCTCTTAATTGTGAGACAAACAGGAGAGATTTGCTCGCTGCCCTCTTCCTGATCCAGACAGACCAGTAGTGAAGATCCAAATCAGATGCTGTTGACCGAAAGCAGTAACTCGTACTGTAGTCCATGTTGTGTTAACAGTGAGTCGTGATGTGACTCGGTTCTCAGCACTGTCACTGCGGTAGCTTCTAGCCCTGCTCGGAACAGGTCTGCCTGCTCCTGTAATAGCAGACCACCTAGTACACCACGGGTCTGAGCGTCCTGTGGCTGGCAGCAGTAACCGCTGGTGTTGTGGAGGTCTCACTGTGTAACTGGGGACGGGGCTTTGTTAACAAGTGGGTGATTCTTGTACAGAAGCGACTTGGCCTTCGAGCAGCAAATGGATTTTATTCTATACTGAAAGCAGGAGGCATCCTCATGTTTTAGGTGATGGTAGTTATTGTTAATGAGCTTTTCTGTTAAGTAGAGAAAGGCCTACAGAGATCAAAACATACAACGTGGGAGCCTGTGTTGAAGACTTTGAGGAAGTTTTTATCTTCTTTTTATTACCAGATTAAAATTAAATCTAGCACTGCACAATCTTATGGCTAATGCAGAACTGTGCTACCAAGTGATTGAAAACTCTGACTTGCATGTGTGACTAGGATGTAAATTGATACCGCTATAGCCCAAAAAGGTCTTAGTTGTCAAAATTCCAGAAGACTTTCCTGTGCCAGGGATAACCATTATCGTCTCCTGGCAGCGCTTCCTGAAAGCACAGTGTTGTTTGGATCGTGATGAGGCTGTCTAGCATAAAAGCACGGGCAGTTTGCACAGTGGTACTCTGTTGACTTAAATTACACTAACCACACCCTTGATCTGCCTTTTTTGCTGATGTAAGAAAGGCTATTTTTGGAAAATTCATACAGTTGGAAGTGGTAATTTAGATAGAAGAGCTGTTTCAGCAAAGCTTCGGGGTAGGCTAAGTATTGGACTGACCTTTGCAGAGTTCACCGGTCTGGTGGAATCTGAAAATTTACATAAAGAAATATGCTTGTGGCTGTGACAAGAAAGGATTGTGTGTAACAGATCTTGATTTGACCTCTTCTTTTCCCCCTCCTTCCGTCCTTTTGATTATTTGTGGAACATGGAAACAGCGTTCAGATGAGGAAAACCTTCCTACATGGATTATGCAACTTCAGTTCATTCTTGCGGTTGAGCCATAACCATCTTGCTTTGTAGATATATAAATATGAAAATGTACATAAATAAATGTATGTTTACATCTTGTTCTGATATATGCTGTTGTTATTCTTCCCCCAAAAGCACTGTATTCATATTTTGGTTTGGCTGTTTACGAGATACTAGAGCAACACTGGAATCTGTTCTCTGCAGCACACTGAAGTCTTCTGTAAATCAATAGAGTATGAAGACAATTGCAAGCGATAAAAGTGCTCCACTTATTCAGAGTTTAGCAAGTGAGTCTTATCTCTTTCATTCTCATGAAACATCTTTTTTTTTTTTTTTTTTTAACATGCTAGTAGTTCAGCCTTTGCAGATGCGGTGCAGTTACTTTTTGTATACCACCGTGTGCTCTTGCTTGTTAGCGATGCTTGGGTTTACTTGATGGTCTTGTAAATAGACGACCGGCACCTCTGGGTGCTCTGTTGTGGCAGGACCCTGCAGCTGTAGCAAAGGAATCTGGAGAGCTGAGATTAGAAGTGTATGGGTGCTGAAAAGGGCTTCTGTGGACAGATAATTTTATTATAGTTTTCAAGAGTGAAACGGATAGTGCTGCACGCTGCAACTGTAGAGTTTACTCGTGAAAACAAATCTGGAAGGACTGCAATGACACAAACTATTATAAAATGCCATAAATTGCAGGAGCTGCAGTACCTAGTCTGTTTTGAAAATTAAATTAAAGCAGTGTTAACTTCTGCGTAGGCAAATAGAAATAGGAAGGTTACTTTTGTTTAATTTACTTTAGCTCCAATGAAGCTTGGGTTACAGGTATATGTATTGCTGTGTGCTTAATCAGACCTAACTGTAAGCTGCTCCTGCAAGAGGTTCAGTCCCACCTGGTCCCTGGCCACATGTGGACTCCTTTCATCTTTGCTTCCTATCTAGTAACTGTGCAGCTGCTGGCCTGAACGAAAACTTACTTTGGAAAAGCAGTAAGTTGTCGGGTCGGTTTATTGTTTTGCAGGTGTAATCTTTCTACCTTTGTCATTTCCTTTCCATGAATAAAATAAGTTTTTCTAGCAAAAAAATATAAAAAGTTTATTGTAATGGCAAATGTTTGAAAAAGGTTTTTTTTTTGGCAAAGCTGTATTCATCCTGCTGAAGTCGGAGGTGAGCTAACCTAAGGCAGCTAAAATTTACAGTGTAGGGCTGCCTGTGAGTCTCTCTTGCCTCAGACATTTGATTTTCACACCAACACAACCAAATCCTGTCCTGAGCAGGAGTCCTTTACATTTAACTGTCAAGAAAGGGTGAAAGTAATAACTGTTTTTAAAAGTAAAACCAGAGCTGTCTCTGCTCAGCAGTGTGCTGGGGCTGGTCTGTAGGATGCCAGTGTCCTGGGACAAGTTGAGTGGTCTGGAGCAGCTCCATTAAAATAAACATGACACTATTAAATACAGAGTTGAGTAAAACATGCGCTATTATCAGGCTCTGTGCTTTGATATCAAATGTGTTTTTCCATGTATTGTTGTTTAGCTTAACTCATTGAAATGATATCTATGAACTTTAATAGGAATCCATTATTGAAGACGTCATTGTATAGATGTGTTGTTTCCTTTTAAAAAAATGCTTGCAGTCATCTGTACTTGTGATACAACTGTAAAATCTTTTGTTGGACAGGCTCCCCTGGCTCATGGTGACATATATTTGGCAGTACAAGCATGCCCTGCTTATCGTGACATCCTGTTTTTTTCTTTCTTTAAGAAAGAGAGAAGGGAGAATTCCCAGGTCTTTTTTTGTTTGTCCATTGTTTGTCCATACAGCACAAACCAACAAACAAAAATCAATCAACCAACCAGCCCTCCTCAATAAAACAATGAACCTCACAAAAGTAATTTTTTTTTATGTGTAGGAAATAAGTGAAAATTGGGTATCCATGTTCCTATTCAGTCTATAAATACGTAGTATGAAATAAAAAAGCCTGTATTTTCTGATGCAGCAACGTGAAAGATATTCAATATCTTTTTGGGTGTTCGTTTTGGCTACTTAATTCTCAAACAAATATGTACGTCCAGTACAAATTATTTGAAGATGTAATTTTTCTCCATTAACCACTGATAGCAAATTTTTCTCCCAAGTATCCTGTTTGGTCTGGCTTCACTACAGCGGTGGGGAGGTCGGCAGCTGACAGTATTAGTATGCTTTTGAGGTCCAGGGATGCTGTTCTGTGCTGTTTGGAAATAATGCTCTTTTTAATGAGTAAGGTATTCTTATGCTTTCGTGCAGTGATTGGAAGTTGTGTTCTCACTCCTGCCTGGAAGTGAGTGCTCCAAGCTGAATGTGAAATCTGGAAATCTTCCAGTTACTGTAATTCTTAAACACTGAAACATAGTTCTTTGTTCTGTTGGCAAACAGTCTGGTGAACCAAAAGGGTTGCTCAGATAATGTTTTTAACAGAAAATGTGTTTTTGCAAGATTGTCTCTCCTGATGCCTTTCTGAATGTGTACTTCAGTTTCGTGTCAAAGTGAGCACCGAGTAGTGTTTCTTCTTAGCAGTTTAGTTGGGAGCTTGGCATTCATTTTGAGGGGGAGAGTTTTAGGAAAGCAGCTTTCTGCAAGGGATAGAAGAGGGAATTGGGTTTTTTAATTGGATGTGTAAAAATATACATTCGTACCTAATAATGTGAAAGTGTTGTTCTGAGATCCGTGTCTGATAAAGAGCAGGATTATTCTCCTGTTATAGCTTTGAAATGCCTGCCTGAGTCCTAGTCAGGAAAATATGGTTTAGTGGGATGTCTCAAATTACTTTTTTTCACTTCAGACTTGCTTTAATTTTTTTTTTCTGATACGAGTTTCAAGAAATTACTCGGACTTAGCAGACCTTATCTGTACGTGACAATGAGATTAAATTGTAAGCTTACCTTAGAAAACAAGCTATTCCTTTAACGTAAGTGAAGCCGTAGCGATTGCTTATTTTTCCTATGAATCATACTAAAGAATGGAATAGTGTTGAGATGTGTTTACAGCTGTGGGTGCCATGACTTCACACTTAAAATTATACTTTTAACTGTTACACTCAGATTTAACTTTGGTTTGGCGTCAAGCCTAATGGAGGCTCTTAAATATGTATATATCTTGCACGTGTAAGGCAGTTGAAAGAGGCTTTTTAGTTACACCTTTGACCTGGAATCCAGTAAAGGAAAAAAGTAGTATTGGTTTTACCTATGGAGTGGGTCCACCGCCGACCAAAATGGGTATCTGCACAATGAACCGTAACTGATCTTGGTGCGTGTGATGGTGCTCTTCTTTAATGTGCCCAGGGCTCTGCTCTAGAGTCCTTGAGTTTGACTTGCTCCTCTTAATAGTGACGTTACGGTGATAGCTCACACATGCCTTACGCAGTAGCATTGAAAGTGAATTGCTCTTTACAATAGACTGCTGATCACTGTATTCCCTCGTCCTTCTTTTAAGGAATAAAATAGTAGAATGTTTGACAAATGTGAAGAGGTGAGCAGATTCAAAAAAAAACCAAAACATTTTCCTTGTGAGCAGCATACTTTTGCATGATCAAAAGAAAATAGATGCGTGGGGTCATTGCAGCAACGCGGAGGTGAGCGCTGATCTTGCGTGCAGCCGGTGGCTCCCAAAACCAGGGGTGGGGCAGGGGAGCGAGTTGTGAAATATTCTTCTGCTTCTTGTCTTGGATTTACCAACTCGCATTTCTTGACTTTCTGTTCACATTTTCTCTATTACAATAGCAGTCACTGATGCAATAAGCACATTAAATAGCTTTTGAAATATATGAAACCCTTGGAGGAGGGGAGGCGGGAACTTCCTCCGTCCTTGATTTTGTCATTTGACACCAGCTTTCCAGCAAAATTTTTTTTGCTAGTTCTCTTTGAAAGAATTGACTGTCGGCTGAGATAGGACACCCACACTGAATGCTTGCATTCAGCAAGTTTTGAAAATGAGTGATGAGAATAGGGCAAGGAAGGAGACGCTTTGTGGTTGCCCTTTCCGTGCTGGTACCTACCTACAAGGAGTTTTCTCTGGAAGAGAATGGAAATTGGAAAAGGAGGATGCATGTTTTGATGGGCATGGATTATTGCCACCTACCCAGTGAGGAGACAGTGGGCATTTGATAGTAAAAGTGATATTTAATATGTAGATGCAGAGTACCATATTGACTGAATAAACAGTCGTGGCTTTTCATGTGGGCGGAGGAGAACGTGAAGTTTGTGGCCACTTCTCAAGCTGCCACATCTTTCAGAAACTGAAGTCTGCAGATGAATTCACGTGTGGATCCTGTTTACCCCAGTTGTGCCTGCTGTGACATGGTCCCCAGGAGTGCTGAAGGATTTTTGTATAGGAGAAAAAGTAGGGACGAGAACTGTAGTAAGAAAGACTTCCATTAGTTGTCAAGAAAAGTCTTGTAATTTCGCTGATGAGTGGTTTCAAACAACAGGGGAGGTAAGTCATGACTGACCGATTGTCTTTCCCCAAAATTATAACTCAATGAATTAAATGATCTCCTGACTTTCCTATCAGTGCCTGTTTCTGTGATTCTATAACAGATGTCTACAAGTTATAGATTTGGTCCCTTTAAACAAAGTAAAAGCTCTGTCCGTCATATTTAATCCATCCTTATGCTAGCCTATCTAGTATATTTACCTTCTTTTTATAGTTTTGTCTTCCTTAATCTTGAAAGTGCTTGGACATTATGATCACTGATAAAGAAAAATACCTGATGAAATGCAGTCTTCAATCTGTGTGCAAACTTGAGTGAAGTTAGTTCGTCTAGTGCACTTTTCAAGTTGATATGATTTATTTGTTGCTCTATTGTTTAAATTCTGGTGTACGTACGGTAAATGTAGGAGTTTATCTTGCTGCTGTTGTAACAACTTCTGTGTGAGATTGATTCATGTCCAAGGCCTTCAGCGTGCATTGCTATGGAAACTTCGGTGTGCAGGCTTCTCCTTCTGCCTCAGCAGAATTTTTCACAATCATTTCTCTTGCACCTGGAATTCAGAGGAATTTGCTACTGAAACATTGTCTGAGGGGCTGAATTTATTCGATTCGACGTGTAGTAGACATCTTGTGCAAATGGAAAGAGGTTTTTGTTTCTATTACACAAAACTTTCCTGACCTCTGAGGAGTTTTGGGGTACTTGAGCCAATGCTGCCACTGAAAAAAGTTTTTCCTCCTTGATTTTTATGTCCAGAAACATGCCAGATTAGGAATCTGAAGCATTTGAGGAAACCTTTCCCTTCCTTCTCCATTGTTATTCAAGCAGAGAAGTTCCCTGATCTAGTTTTCCACGTGGTTTTGCAAATGGTTGTGCTGGCACAGGTTGAAGAAAGAGAATGGATGACTGGTAAAAGCTGAAAAGTTGCTTTTGTAAGGGCAGTGCTGGCTTGTGGTCACATCGCGCTGGCCCGTGACAGGTAGGTCACGTAGAGGGTAATGCCTCGTGTTGTCATCCGGAGACACATTTGGTTCCTAGTTGTGCTGTCTTTTTCTGGTTCATCATTGAACAACGTGAGTTGCAGATGCGTAGTGCTCAACACAGAGGGCAAAAAGAAGTCCCTGGCTTTGCCTAAGGACTTCTGCTGGTTTGGAAGGACTGTTGAGATTCTTAGGAAATTACTTATCTTTTGCTGACAAAGAAGAGCTGAAACATTTAAAAAAAAAAAAAAAAAAAAAAGCGTTGACTGGGTGATTTTCCTGGGTGGAAATGCAAAAGAAATAACAAAAACAGTGGAATTAAAAAGCAAGTATGTGACGTGAGAACAGTAGGGCTAGAAGAGGATTTTTTGTAAGAAATTCCTACGCAGCCAGATGGTAGAGCCCCTGTAAAGGGAATGCTCGCAGGCAGAGAAGACAGGTGATCTTGGGTCTGTGGCTACAGGGGACAAGAGAGCTTGCAAGCGTCTCTAATCTAACGTTATTACTGCTGCTGCAGCTTTTATTAGCTGGTTACAATCTTCTCTAGCTGGGAATGAAGTGGGTCTCTGTTCCCTTGGGAATACAGAAGTTACTCATTTTTTCCCAGAAGAAGGGCGAGTGCTGCGTGGCACGCCAGCTGTAACTGGTGGGGCATGTTTTGCACGGCTACTGTTTGGGCAGCGTGGAAGCGGTGCTGCGTCGGGACGGCTGGGTATCCCTGGAATTGTTCGGTAGGTAAAGGTCTATGGAGCAGCCCGTGCCAGGCTGGAGAGCTCGCTGCTTGGATTGTTGTGCGGACAATACCTTCACTGTATGGCTGTAAGGCTGACACACAGAATATGTTATAGAACAGTACTGGCTGTGTCTCTGTCTTGGCATGCCTTAGCAGGCTCTGTGTTGTAAGCACTTGCCCGTGAAGCTGCCAGGAAGAGATGCCTGATGGCAGAGAATTCACTAAAACTGACCTCGGCCGTGGGAAGGTGCAGGTTCAGCGTGGGGTCTGGAGTTCTAGAGCAGGTGTTTGGGAAGTTCTCTCTCTGTTGTCAGCTGGTATAAGGAACTTAGGGAGAAAAGTAAACCATCGGTATGTTTGGTTTTATAAAGTACTTGGGTCTAACAGTTATTTTTAGTTATTAGTTCACCGATTTAGCAAGAATCTGTCCGACAGCCTCACTAAATAACTTACTTCTAAACCAACTTCCTTACAGGAGTGTTGAATTGCAGGTGTGGTAGTATGAGAATTGTAAAAAAAGAAAAAAAAAAAGGTACTCAACTGGGTTCGAACCAGTGGTGTCTGTATTTTGAGCAGTGTTCTGCGTACATAGCAGAGTTTAGAAATGGGTTGGTAGTTCTCGTATTATGGCACACAGATGAACTGCACTGAAATAAGTCCTTCAGCAGACAGCAGCCTTTAGCATAGTCTTATCCAGTATTAGTTTTCAGAATGAGAATGAAGAATAACAATCTTTTCCTTGTGGGTTGTTGTGTAGTAAGTACCAAGAATTGCTTCTAAAATCAGTACTTAAGTCAAGGGACAACTTCTGTGCACAGGCCTTGCCATGGGTGTTTTCTGTGCATAAGTTTCCACTACTTGTTCCGAGAATAAATACTTAATTTTATGAAAGTGCCTTAAAGGAGGAAAATGGTTTCATTTTATATGTGCAGTGAAAGGCTGGTTAAACATTAATGCACAAAGTATACTCCAACTTCTGAAAAAATGCTTAAGTGTGGGTTTTCATTTTGTTTTTGACTGATGCCATTTGCGAAGAACGTAACACTGATGCCGTGTTTGGCTGCGGAAGTATGCCAACGTGCATACTTGAAACATGTTCTAGGAGAATCCAGTTGTATGCATGTGGAATCCGTTGGATGGTTGACCTGTAGATGATCGTTCAAATTTCAGTTAAAAATGCAAACGGGTTTGCAGATTACTGTCTGGCATTTTGTTTTATATCAGAACTTTGAAGTAATCTTACTTCTCAAACTCACCTACTGATTCCCTCTAGTCTAGATTAATACATTAGAAAGTGATTATTTGGGATCAAGGGTTTTTAGCCTGCTAAGGAACTGTCCAGTGTTTTAGGAGGCCAGATTTTAGGAAGCAGGTCTATTTTATGTAATAACTTTTATAATTTAAGGAGATTAAATGTTAAAAGAAATCAGGGTTTTATTACGATGAGATCCACTTCATCATTACAAAATTATTCTGGAAGTTTCCTTGTGGGCTACCTGTGTTGGAAACTTGGAGTGGAATCCGGAGGTTCCCGAGTTGCTCACTTCATTCCCGCAGTGCAGGTACCCCTAGACTTGTCAAACTGTATGCATTGCATTGCTCTTTTTCCAACTGCATCAAGAAGGAAAGGGTGAGTGTATCTCCCTGGCCCTATTTGCTGCGTTATCAGTGAACAGGAGCTTTCGAGGCTGTAAATGTGATACCAACATTGAGTTTGTAGGATATCCTGCTAGAAGATGTCTGTGTGGAGTAGTCAGGAGATATCGCCAGGTCTGTGCTGGCTGGATAATTACGCTATTGCGCTTTTCTTGTGCAGGATGAAAGGACTCGAATTCTGGTTTGTCTCTTGCACAGAAGCAGCAGGTAGCTGACCTCATCACCACTGCAGCGTATCGGTAGGGTTGTGTTATATTAGGTCATTGTTTAGAATGGGTTTACGTATATTCGGTTTCTTTCATGTTACCAAAGGGCCTTCAGTTTATAATTCAAAACTCAATGGGTTATGCACAGGACTGATCCATGATCCACGTATCGTCCTTATTTTATCTGTTTTACCAATCTTTCTAACATTTACAACCTTGTTTTGATTAATGTTTAGTAATTATGATGAAATGTCATTTTAATTATCACAGCTTCCCAAGTTGCCACTGAATCATGAATTATATAGAAAATATTGTTCATCTCAAAAGCATTTGCCAATTTACGGATATATAATTTTATGAACATCAGTTAATAAAGTTTAGCGCATAACCCGGGGCATGTTTAAACCCAGCTGAAATTCCATTCCATCATTTTGCTTTTCTTACAAATTTGGAGTTCCTGAGGATTCTTTTAACGGATGAGTTTCACTGCTTATTCTCAAATCCAAACAGGACATTAAGTTTCCTTTTCCCGTAGCTCAAAGCTGGGTGAGGCAGTTTCTCCCTGAAATTGAAGCTGGTAACAGGACATAGTATAGTTTGTTCATCCTTCAGCTGTTCCTTCTGTCTGCTTACTTGTAGTCATTAGCTAACACTGATGTGCTCTGAACTGGGTTGTGTGTCACCTGAAGGCCATTTTTGTATGCTACGTGCTTATTTACATGTTGTAGGTATTTGCAGCTAACTGTTTTGATCTTCATGGATACTTTTAAGACTTCTATTGCACAGCCTTGAAACTAAAGGTCAAATGTGACTGAAATGAATATAAAGATGATCTTAAGCTTTATATATATAAACATATATATATATATCTGTTGGTCAACTTTATGAGCAAATAAGACTTCTGTTTTTCACTCTTACTGTGGGGTAGTGTTGAAGTTACTCATGGTAATTAACAAAAGCTGTTGGTTTCCCATTTCTTAAATGCTTATTCCACAAGTATATAATTTCATCTAAAAGATGCAGTCTTTTTCAGTGATGTTTCATATTAAATTTCTATAGTAGAAGTTCATATTCGTGTTCATATATTAAAAAAGTATTCTAAAGTGTCTCTCAAGTGGTATGTAATTTTCCCTAAATTGCCTCTAGATCGGCAGTGGAATGAGTGATTCTTTAACTGTCTTGTGCCTTTAGTTTTAATTTGCTTACATATATTTATTTTGGAACTATCACATAATTCAACTGTCTTTGTTCTGTATCCATAACCTTGTTGAAATTAGTCAGTTTTCAGAAGAGTTTAGTAATTTTTTTGTAGTAGAAGACTAATGCAATTAACGTTGGTCGTTATTCTCTTCTGTTACTTTGGCACAAGTTGTTGAAAACCTGTTGGGAGTTGTACTGTGGCTGCTGAGCCTCTGCTTTTATGTTGTACGCCAGGCGTCTTGGTGGCTTTCCAGTTGGTCAGTGTTTTCTCTTTGTGGCCCCTAAAACTCTAGATGCAGCTTCACAAGCCCTAACTAGAGGGAGTGATTGTTTCTCTTGACTTGTGGGCTGTGTGCTTGTTGGCTTGCTCCTCAAGGTCCCTCTTAATGGTTTTTCTGTCCTCTAGAATATCAGCCCCACTCTTCCCACCTGGGTGTCAGCTGGGAACTTGCCGAGGTTGCTTCTGTCCCATTGTCCAGCTCAAAAGAAGTTTTGGTATAAGCTACGGAGTCCTGTTTGGTCTGTCAAGGATAGGACAAAAATTAGAAAATATTAATAATTACATTTCTGTGCTTTAAATACATATGTTATATCAGGAAATCCACCTAAATAAAGATGGCTTTTAAGTCTTCTGCTGAAATTTCTATCAGAAATCCTGTATCAAGTGTGCAAGATGTAATGGGGAAATAATTGCATGTGGTTTAACAAATGCATATTGCAACTTTGTTTGTTTGTTCGTTTTTTTTTCTGGACTGACTGAACCTCAGTGAACCTGCCATATTACAACTTTATTATCAGTTAAGGCATAAGAAAAACAAGTTAGTGTTATTTACATGCAAGACTGCATTAGTTACAACTGAAGCAATTCTGATGTGTTGGAGGAAAAAAAAAATCTCAGTGCTGTGGCTTTAGAACAAGTCACTACAAGGCTTTTTGAGTTGTTCATTGATTGTTGTACAGATTTTATATGCTACAGTCTTGAATATAAAAAGTTAATTTACAAGGTACAGATTTTGTATTCCTAAATGATATAAGAGCTTTAGAAATAACTGTCATAAAGATTTGTCATCCAATTCTGTATTTGTATAACGATAAGAAAAAGAATTAGTGAATGACAGTGGAGAAATGGACACTCATGATGACACACCTGCCTTCTTTTTTTTTTTTTTTTTCCAATTCCAGGGCATATTCCCTTGTGGATTCCAGTCAAGTGTCTACTTTCCTGATTTCTATTCTCCTCATAGTCTACGGCAGTTTCAGGTAAGATTGTTCTTTAAGGCTATGTAGAATTTTTCAAATAAAAATATGACAACAAGTGACTGAATATAGTTTATGCCCTTTCTTTTATTGTGTCTTTGTCAGACTGACAGCTAATGTAAATGCAGTATTTCTTGGTTCTGAGAAGGAAATAGCGAAGGAAGAAAAAGAAGCCAGCTGAGGTTTCTGAAAGACGTAATTGTGTGACAAGTTACAAGCAAGTGTAAGATAACTTTGAAGTCAGTCCTTGAAGACAGTTCTGTAAAATTGTATTTTGGAGGGTATAAAGGAATCATTGAGGGATATATGGGTGTAATGTTATCAATAGCAGCATTTTAAATACAGCATTTCAGTGTTGTTTGATTCAGTGTGTTCTTGCTCTGATTGCAACCAAATGAGATTCCCAAGTCCCAGTGAGTGTAACAGCACAACAGAGAAGTGGAAAACACCATCAGTGTTGAATTCTAGCAAAGTGTCTGAGAACGGCTGCCAATTAAGTTTCAATCCTCAAAAATCAAATTTGCCCGACTTTAGGAGACTTGAGTATGTTTAGAGAAAACTTTGTTGTCCCTATAAACTTGCATCTTGTATCGTACCCAGTTTGTTTTGCTGTTTTTAACGTAATGACACGTAAGGAATTGAGGTTCATACATACTGACATTGAAAAAAAAATTCACAACATGAATATAGTATTTCTTTGAAACTTAAGTGCAGAATGTTCTTCTTTTTCTTGAAGAACATTGCTTCATTTAATAAGTCTATTTTAAAAAGCCATACAAATAGTATGAAATTTCTGAGCTGTGTTGAATATTCCTGAAATAGATGATGGCTATGGTCATACATTTGATGTAAGTCGCAGCTATTGGGATAAGAGGCTTTAAATCCCAATCATAAGTTAAGCAAATCATAAAATGAAAGAGCCGATTTTTGGTAAGAGCTGTCTGTTGTTGCTAGTGCGTATTAGGTAACAGCACTACTGATTAAATTAAAATAGAAGGCTTTAGGAAGACAAAATCTAGAGAAACTGCAAATAAAAAAGAAATAAAAGGTTGTATTTGAATACCAATTGACAAATGTTTTTGTTTTTTTTTCCCTTCGAGTTTTGAGCCAGTCTAGCATGTAGTTGAGGGGCTAATTAAATTTTAAACTATTTTAATTTAAGCAATCGTGGAAAAAGGAACTATGCATATGGCTGCAAGAACCTGTAACTTTTATTAAAAACAAAATTGAATTGAGAAGACATAATGCAATCTGAAACAGCAGGAGTGCTTGAACGTAAATTGCCTGCCTTTCTCAGAGCTTCTTGCTGTTAAGAATTTTCCCCTGCTCTTTAGTGTCCTGTTGCTATATACACATGCTCATTTACCATCTTGTCCTATGATTACATTTAAAACTGCTCACTTTACAGGGACTGAAAACTTCAGAAGAGTCTAACTTATTGGATGAAATAGTAGAATGGCGATGGATACAAATCAGTTGAGGAAATGCCCTGTTCTAGTCTGCTTCTTCTGCATGTATCCTAAGGACTCCAAGATGCAAGCTATTGAAGGCCAAGATAGGGTCCAATAGTTTTGAAGCTGATTTCCTAATTATTTGCCTATATTTAGCTTCTTTAGTAGATGTCTGAGCTGAAACCCGCAGTTATGATGGTGACTTGGGCAAACTTCCATTCTGTTTTGTCAACAAGTGAGGTCAAAAGCAGTTGTTTACAGAAAATTGTGAAGTGGTGCTAACAAAGGTGTCTAAGATACAATTAAGTTTTTTTAAGAAATTTAAGCGTGGTAGTAAGTTGCAAAATGACGCTTATCTGGAAATTCCTGAAGTAGTAAAATAAAAACTTCTGGCAAAGTGGGTGGGTTTTCTTAGAATAGTGACTTGCCAGAAAGACAAAATTTGCCGCTTAGGGTGCTAGTTCTTAAATGAGAACAATGATGTCTTCGTCTAGGTCTGAATGCTTCATCTCAGATAGAGTTTATGGTAAGACAAAAAGAAAATAACACTCCTCCGATAACCTTAATGTTGTAGAAAGTGGGTATGGTTTCTAATTTTCAGTCTGAAAAGAAGCAGTTATTGTAGAGTTACTGTGGTACTGCTGGCAAGAAACTTAAAGAGAAGTTCAATAATAGGATCAGAAAGAATTGGGTGGGTGAGTCATTAGGATAAAATCCGCATGTGCGGTGGATCTAATCTAACGCAAGAGGTTTCAGGGGAACAAAGGAAAGCCTGGTCCAGTGTCCTTATTCATACAAGTAGCATTTGTCCAAAGACAAAGGAAAAAAAAACTAAAAAAAGTCCAAAAACAACAACAAAAAACAAACAAAAAACAAACCAAGATACTCAGAAGAATGTCTAATAGATCCTGGGTACAGTCTGCATCCAGAATGAAGTCCGGTTTATAAAGTTGAGATCCCGCTTCTCCTACTGCGGGTGGAAGAGCATTTCCTTCCTGCGTTTGTGCTGGGTCAGGAGTTTTAACTTCAAGCCCTTCTAAACATCTCCCATACACATTCGGACGGTCTCTCAGCCCTTGTACTTGATACACTTCATTGTTGACTTTCAGAGAGGCGAGTGTGGTCTTTCAACAGTTACAAGCTGTAACCTGCAGCATGCAAGTGTGTGTGTTAGTTACGGATTTTTAAAGAGGTGAGCTTAGCAAAATGGGTTGTTTTCTGTGGGTTCTTCCCATACAGTCACCTATTCGTGTACAGGTGCTTTTCTGTGATTGAAACGTTGTGGTTACTTTGCACACAGGTAACAGCTAAATCTTTTTCTATCCTATCACATGCTCAAACATGGCTATGTAAAGCCCGATGTAACCCATAATCTACCTGTTCTAGTACCTGCTTTTAAACTAAACTGTTATATGGATCCTTCTCAACCAAAATGAAGACCGGTTTTGTTTTGCAAGTATTTGCAGAGGAAATTGTCCTGTTTTTAAATAGTTTTTTTCTTTTTTTTTTCTTTTTTAATGCTGCAACGTTTAATGTATATAAGGTGGTTTGTTCTCCGCTTCAGAAACAGAACTGAAGTGCAAGCTTTCTCCCATCTGCAGATGAAGACTGACCTTCCCATACCGAAGAATCTCGGGTCTTCTCATATTAAGTACGCCATAGTTTAGAGCCCTCAAGACCATGGAATAATTCATGGTACTGAAGAACGATGCATATTGGTTTTGTTTTCCTATTTTTTCCCCACTCTGTCTTGCATATTTAAGTTGTAAGTTTGGTGGGATAAGGTCCTTCTCTTTGTTCGTTCTTAAACAGTGCTAACAGCCATGATAAATCCACATTCCTAATCTTCATTAGCTAGCAGGGTTTTGTGCATGTGCATTTGAACTGAATATGAAATTTCAAAGTAGGTGTAAGAACCTTAGACTTCTCTCTATGGCAGTGCTTCCAAATATTCAAATAAAACGTGTGACTAATTCTGGTAATAGCGTGTGGAGTAATAAAAATAGCTTATTGCTAACAGAAAGGGTGTGCTTGGAGTTCATAAGCATCTGTAGCCACAGTGCTGGCAGGATGGGACAGGGGCTTGGACAGACCTTTTCACTGAACGCTACAAAGCTGGTCTGCGTGTGTACACACACATACGGGCGCGTGTAAAGCACCTGACGAAGGTGAGATGCTCCAATCAGAGATGTGGGACCTTGGCATGTGTGGCTCTGCAGGCATACTTAGGAGATAGTACTCCATCTAGGCAGTGAAAACGTTTCGGCGTGGGCTTTCTGCTATTATTTCCCCTATCGTTATTCCCACTCCAGATCTTGCACTGGAACTTGTCTTTTAATCTCACAGGAGCGTTTTACAAGCCACTGTAGCAATGTTAGAACACATAACATATTTTAGCCTCTCTCTCCATAATGTGTATTGAGATTTGATTTGATTGAATTAAACTATCTCAGCTCAGTGTCTAATTTTTTATTTAGAGCAGTTGAAATCTGGCAATTCTCATAGTCCCAGAGCTGTTCGTATGGGTGACTGTCTTCACTGAGCTAAGCAAGAAGGAACTTCTCAAAACATTGCATCTCCAGCTGACTCATCAGATGCACGCTTGCTTTCATATTTCCTCCTTTGTTTCATACGAATATTCTCCTGCAGGGTTTCCCAGAAGCATTATTGCAATGGAAGCGATCCATAGCTGAATCTGAACTTTCATGGTAGCAATGTGCCAGCAGCTTACTCGTTCCTTTGGCCTTAGTGTAACCCTACTGAGTGCTTCCCTGCGGGAGGCTTGCTTTGAAACATTGTGCGAGAAATCCTACCAGCTTGAACTGCTAGGATGCGCAGAAGAAACAACTGTAGTTTATTGCCTGCCAGGAGATGCTGAGAGAATGTTGCTTTTGGAAACCAAGCAAAAATTTGAACAAAAAAGCAAATGTTTCTCAACTTGCTGTTTCTTTACAGCACGGTAATTTCCAGTATATTGTGTTTTAAAATACAGTTTTTAGCTTTCTCGGAGGATGTTTTAGTGATCACTTCTCAATTTTTTTATTATGTTAGTGATAATTTGTAGCAGAGGGAAGGGCCAAATCATAAAATGGGTGCAGATGATTCAGAAGTTGGCTTGGATCAGTAACTGTGTTGCTAAGTGGAAGTAATTTCATAGTTTATGTTTAATTTTGAGGTGAGAATGTTTACAGGTAATAATGTAGTAATTGCTGACTATTGTAGTGAAAGAAAATGGGCTGAAGTTGTTTATGAACAATAGATATAATAGTTTCTTTCAGTTTTCTTTGCTGATAGCTCCTTAAATTATGAGGAGTTCCCCAGTGCCACTGTTAGAATGATGGTGTGAAGTTCTTGCTAAACTGAGCTAATTTAGAGAAGAATGAAATGCTGCTCTGAGAAAAGAATTATCCTGTTTGGCTGAATCTTGGAGCGAGTCCTGGAGAGTTGTCAGCCACCTCTTGGATTTTTATAGCTTGCGAGGAAAATTGTGAGACTTAATGTGGATTAATGGGGAAAAAGGAGATGTGAATGAAAGATAAAGGCACCCCACACAAGGTAGAATCACAGAATATCCTGAGTGGGAAGGGACCCACAAGGATCATCAAGTCCATCTCCTGGCTCCGCACAGGGCCACCCAAAAATCAGACCCTGCGTCTGAGAGCGGTGTCCAAACGCTTCTTGAACTCCGGCAGGCTCGGTACCATGACCACTGCCCTGGGGAGCCTGTGCCAGTGCCCGAATGTTGCAGAGCAGAGAGGGATCTTTGGAAGAACAAGCTAAGAAGAACAGATCCGTTTGTTACAATTTGTGTTCTCTGTTGCCTATTTGCATTTTTGATAACTTCTTAGCTGATGCTTCATATTCTGCATAGAAGTTCTGTATGTCTAAGGTTTAAGCTTCATCATATTTTGTCTGAGTCCAAAACTTGCTTTAACTTCATACCACTGCTTGGGAGCACTTGCGTAATAGAAGCAGAAGAACAAAATAGCTTTAAACTGGAAAAGCCTTTTTTTTTTTTTTTTTTTTTAATATGCAGTAAAACTGCTCAGCCTCTCTTTCTTCAATATACCACATCTATCTAGATACTGCAGACCCGTATGTGCTTGATTTCTTTCAGGTTGCATGACAGTGGCACAAAATTGCTTACCTGTGCATTGCCGTAGATAACCTATATACTAGAATAAAATAACTTTGATACAATCTTTTATACAATTCTGTAGGTGTTGTATTTTTTACTTGTCTGACAAATTAATAGAATTTGCTTACTTTGCATAGTACAATTGCTTGCAGCTCAACTTGAAAAAAATGGAGTTTAATGCCTGTTGACCTGGAAGTTCTTGAAATACTTGGTATTTGAAGCTGCTGCAGACTTAAGGGAAGAGCTGTACTGTGCTTCTGGTGGTTCTCTGTAGCTTATTTGAATAAATAAATCCACAGCAAAGTCATGGATAACTTGCATGCGTGTTATGGTAATGAGAAAGCATCGTGGTAATGTCGATTGCTTGTATTTTTATATAAAGCAACATAGAATTTAACGATAGAAATTATTGCTGTCCAAAACAGATCCTAAATGAAAGTCACCTTTCAGAAAGTTAAGCCAAAATTTGTTAGAACATAATTTAGAAGTTGCATCAAAGTGAAAGACTGTGGCAAAAGTGATAGAATACTGTGTTATTTTGGAATCTTTTTAGTACATATATCAAAATGAAAAGATGAAGAGCTGGGTACACAGGGAAATGTTGTCAGCTATTATGGATGAATTAAGTTGTACTATTTATTGAGAGCTTCCTCTAGTCATCTGTTCTATGAGTATCTAAAATATCTATATGGTTACTTTCTAGGCTTTGCTGAAACGATTTCAATAAAGTAAGACCTTACATCAGCAGAAAATTACTTATAGGCAAATTTTGGTCATCGTTCATTACAAGAGTTAGAGGAAGGAAATAATGAATATGGTTTTAAAAGTGAAACCCAATAGTTAAATTTGAATGAGAAGGATCAAAATGATAACTTGAAAAAAGAGTTCAAATGCATCAGAGAATTGAAACTTTTATTGTATTTCCATCATGTTCTACACTTCCTAGTAACGCAGATAAATGTCTTTGTTGTGGTTTGTTGTTAATGCTTACCAGTTCACCTATTACAGTGAGTAGTCCCGGTATTGGACCACGTATGATTTAGTGCCTCATCTGTAACTGTGGGCGTTTTTTTTTTTTTTTTCTTTAAATTACTGGTATGTATGGTGGTTTTTTTGTTTTTAACAACCAGGGCTTTTTCACGGAGAGGATGCTGTAGTAAAAGAATGGTGATGAGACCGTAGCCGATAAACCTAAACAGGAGTTTGAAATTTGCATGTTAAGTTTGCTTTTATTTCCTGCAGGTCTCTTAACATGGACTTCGAGAATCAAGACAAAGAGAAAGACAATAGCAGTGCAGCTGGGTCTTTTAATGGCAACAGCACCAATAACAGTAAGGGTTAGCTTTACTCCTTATTTTTCTTTCATCACTTCAGTGTGTTGTGTCTTCTGTTGTTTCATCCGGTCATGTGTTTCAGCTGCGTGCTTTGTAGATTCACCTGATACAATGGAACTGTTTTATCTAGGCACTTGCCATCTTGCTTTGCACTAATACTGCTGTCTAGTTCATGCCCATGGAAGCTAGATTTAAAACATCAGTGTAATGTTTCCATAATGCATAGAAATTGCATGCCGCACAATTTGTAAAGTCTTACTGGAAATGGAAACTCCTTTATTTATTTTTAAAAATACAGTTATGGAAGGGAATGTAATTTCTCTTTGTCTGGTGTTTGTCAGTGACATGATGTATTAGCCTGTCCGTAGACAATTAGAGGTTTAATCTCAGGGTATGCTAATGAGCCTATAAGGATGACTCAGCTTTATCAACAGAGAAATTGAAGTATAGATTTCACATGGCTTTGGGTGACTCATTTAAAATGGACAACAAAGTATGTGTCTACACGCAATCTATTCAGAGTGGGGATTAACATGTCAGCTCCTATGTGGTGATTGTCCCTTCTGTTACTGTACAAATAGATTCCAGGCAGCTTGGCCATTTGAGATGCACTGTTTTGCAAGCAAAAATATATATGTGAACAGTTAGAGTGGAATGTGTTGTACACAATGTGCTGTAAATTCACATCTGAGTTTAATTTACAGTAATTTATGTGGCCATACTCTGAGACTAGACTCTAGAATTAATAGTTTCAGCAATTTCAGAAAACAAGATTGGGACATGTGAGCAGCCCTGTGCACAAAACCTTGAATGCTAAGGTTGCTGTGTTTAAAATAAGAAATACAGCTTAAAAAATATTAAATAACATATAGGATGTTGTGTGTGTCATGCTTTTTTTTTTTTTTTTAATATGCTGTCTTGCAACTTACATTGTTGTCAGAGCACTGTTGCTGTTGACAGCACAGTTACAGCGAAGAGGTGGTTAGTGATTCAGCAATGAGCAGTTGAGGCTTTGGGCATCTGGGAAGTAAGAGAAGGCAGTCTGAGGCTGGGGAACGAGCACATTAAACAGGATTAGCTGTCAAAATGATGGGAANTAAGGTTTTTCTGTTTAAAATAAAAAAAACAGCTTAAAAAATATTAAATAACATATAGGGTGTTTTGTGTGTCATGCTTTTTTTTTTTTTTTAATATGCTGTCTTGCAACTTACATTGTTGTCAGAGCACTGTTGCTGTTGACAGCACAGTTACAGCGAAGAGGTGGTTAGTGATTCAGCAATGAGCAGTTGAGGCTTTGGGCATCTGGGAAGTAAGAGAAGGCAGTCTGAGGCTGGGGAACGAGCACATTAAACAGGATTAGCTGTCAAAATGATGGGAAATGAAATGAAGAACTTTGACATTTAACATTGCACACACTAATTCCAGTATGCCAGGGTGGTTTGTAATATGTCATTTCTCGTTTTTTTCTTGGGAAATTGAAGGGCATGTGAATAAATTTTCTTTCTCAAGGCAGGAGGAACTAGATCTAAACCACAGCTTAGAACATAGGGTTTTCTGTTTTAGCACTGTTGTCACTGGACTGACTATGTTGTACTTTACCATTTTGTACCACACCTCAGTGACACAGAAATACTAATTAACTCGAGTTCTTCTGCTTCTTATTTTTAAAATTTATTGTGCTATTTATGTTTGAGAATAAATAGTGAATGACCATACAGTGTAAGCAACATGATGTCCATGCTCGTTGTTCAACTTTTCTTTTATAAAAATGTTGAAATAATTCTGACAGAAATTAAGTTGTAGCGAGTTTATTTCACGAGTGTTTGAGGTTTTTTGACATCCTTAGATACATTGGTAACTATGAGTTCTGTAAGTAACCCATTATCTAGACAACTTGCCAGTCTTCTACAGGAAAAAAAAAAAACCACATTTTTACACATGCACACGCACACAATTTGTGTGTATATATACTTGTGTGTGTTTGTGTATATGTTCATACATAATACGTACAGATACTCTGCTTGATAACCTAAAAGCTTGTCCTTAAAATCCTGTAACTGGTAAAACACTGCATCATACAGCAAGGTCTAATTATTTTGGGACAATATAGTGATGTTAAGCTGGTTTTAGGTCTCGTTTAGTTCAGAGTCTTGTATTAATTTTGCATTAGAGGCATTCTGGATACTTACCACGTGACTGGTCCAGATGTTACCTGTCATTTTAATGCTGTACAAGTATAAGTATGTCTTGTATGGTTCCTCCCAACCCCAGTCACGATGAAATGTAAATACAGCTACAGAGACTGGTGAAGTATTAGTATGAATTTTTGGATAGATGGGCTTTCAAAGCTTGATCTTTTGTTAATAATTCTAGAAAAAACTCATGGTAAAATACAGTAAAAAGTGTCCTGTCCCATTATTAATATCCTGTGTAGCCACTCTGCATGGTTGAGCTGGGGGAAATAATGAGAATAAAATCCTTTAGTATCTCTGCACTGTTTAAAATTTCTTCCAGCTGTTAAATGTAAGCATGAATTTTTGTTGTTTTTTAGGATAAAAGGTGATTATAGTGCATGCTGATCTGAGTTAGTAGTTTCATAAACAGGTAAATGACTTGGGTGTTTTTCAAAAACTGCCCTTTATCGTTAGGCTTGGTGCTATCTGGTGATTGCAGTCAGCGATACAACTTAAGTGCATCACCCAAGCAGAATTTGAAGCTGTAGCACCCTTTGCATGAGCTAGGTCAACCTAACACTGTCTGCAGCTCTGCTTCTGATCAGGCTCTTTACCTTGTGCTGAGGGGTTAAACCAAACTTTTAGATGCTCTCTTCAACCTATATATGTTGCTTAGTGGAAACTATGGCTTATATATCATGTGCTACATGATTCATAATCCCTAGCTAATGTTAATTTTTAACTTGTTATTCATTCTATCTATGGCACAAGAAAAAAAACCATAGATCTGCTTTCAACTTTCAGTTCTTGAATTGCAACAAAGCAGGCCTGTTGGTGTACGCACGCAGCCCCTGCCAAAGTGCTGTTTAGCTGTAGTAATTTTGCACTGTTCGCTGTGCTTGGGTGTAACAGCACATGAGGACCTCAGAGAAAATTGGTACTGCCACCAGCATTGAAACGAAGTATATTGTTAAAGTCCTGAATTGTGTTGGTGAGGACAGACTTTCAGAATGTGTGTGGTAAGCAGTAGCCCAAGTTAAATGTCACATTCTTTCCTCTGCAGGTATTCAAACCATTGATTCTACCCAGGCATTGTTCCTGCCAATCGGAGCATCTGTGTCTCTCCTAGTTATGTTCTTCTTCTTTGATTCAGTTCAAGTTGTCTTTACAATATGCACAGCAGGTAACTAAGTTTTCTTCTCTTTGTAATAATTTGAATCGAACAGAAAACACTGATGTAATTAAAAATTGTTGGTGAGAATTATATCACGTCATAGTACATATTAAGAAAATTAATTGGGTTTCGTGATTGTATTTTCATGTCTCTGTGGCTATAAATAAAATGACAAATATTGTTTGAGAAGTATTTTCCACTTAGAGATTTGCTAAATCTACTGAACTATAACTTGCAGGAGTTTTGGAAGATGCTGGATGTCTTATTTTAAGTAAATAGTTCACTTGTTATAAATCAGTGCTCAGAACTGTACATGGTACATCATAATTCAGGTACTTTATAGGATCATAGCATAATTCAGGTTGGAAGGAAGTTCTGCAGATCATATCCTGACTTCTTTGCCTAGTTTAATTTTGTTTTTTGCTCTTACACAGATTTTCTTAGTTTCAAGGTTACTTCTGGTCTCACTATCATTTTCAGTATTATTCTCTTGCACAGCCTGAATTTAGAACAAAAATGAGATGATTGTCTGCAAATAAATTGCAAGTCCTCTGATTCTGTTTTTTATTATTTACATTTTGTCGTATAAGTAAATACTAGGACTTTGATTTTTGGAAAATTTTGGCCTTTTGATCTTTCTGCAGTTTTCCAAGAGACCAGCTGCTGTTCAGGGAAACACGAATCTTCTTAACTGCTCCAAATGTGCAGAAGCTTTTAAAAGTTGTCCTCAGTCCACATGCTCAGTCTGTGAAGACTTTTAAACCCCTGAATACATCTCCTCTTCTCCTATTTCATGTATATACAATGCATGCTTTTCCCTCACTATTTAACTCCTGAACTATGCATCCTCTCCAGCCTCTTGAACAGGGCTGATGTCGCTGGGTGAAATCTAAATCTCTTCTCTTGAAACGGGTCTTGAGACTCCCATCTCTAATTCTAGCGGCACGCTCCTGTAGAGCTCTGCTGGGTACTGCTCTTATAGCTTTGACCTCTGTCACGTGCATTCTTTCCTATTAAAAGTAGATCATTTCTTCATATAAATTCTAGTATATGCTAGATACTAGTGATAAGGGAAACTTTATGACAGGAGACAAATATTAGAGTCAAGCTTATTGATCCATTTATTTCCAGAATCACCCTGACATTTGTGAAGCTTGCGGTGTGTAATCAGACCACGCTGTGTCAGCTGGGGCTTGTTCCAGGACTAAGAGGATTGAGTCTGTTTGGATTAGTGCCCTTGGGTATCTCTATTTTTGAAGCTGCTTTGTGATACTATTGTGCTTTTCACTGGTCTTGCATTAGAAGGTGTCACTAAGCACGGGGGACATTGGGCCCAGAAGCTCTAAGATGCCAGGCGTTGTTAGAGGCCACGCAGCAGGATGCAGAGCGCTGCTGGGCGTGGAGACTTGGGAACCGTGGCGCTCTGACGCTAAACCAGTACGATTTTACGTCTTCGTTTTTATAGGTTTTAGTGGCTGATGTGGGTGTGCTTTTAAATTACAGCTGGTGTCTGGTTTCTTAAACCACTCTTAAATCTTCCCACCTCAAAGGTCTGCCTTTCAGGGAAGAGCCAGGACCAAGGGCAGGACCCGCGCGCAGCCCAAGGCCAAGCTGCTACGCAGCAGGCAGAGCTGAAGACCTGGCACGTTGCCTGCAGACGGGAGTTAAGGCAAGGGATTCCTGATAGAATAATAGGTATTGAGACTAAAGGGAAGAAAAAGCCTCCAACTGGAGGCCCGGACAGTAAGGAGCGAGACCGAGAGTGGGTACTCATGGGCAAACGTGTATTAGAGTAACTACATTTGGATTGTTGTCCTCTGAGAGAGAGCCCAGCTGCAGGGCTGCAGTGGTCGTGGATGCCAGGACAGGAGGTGCAGGGTCCCCTGATGAGAAGAGCTGGGGTGAAGAAGAGGAAGGACAGATTTTAAGGCCAAAGAGGGTCATTTTGGGTGAGAAGAGGTCAGTTCGGCTATGATAGAGGCTTGAGCGGGGAGCAGGACAGGCAGGCAATGAGGCAGGTGGGACACGGGGCAGCAGCGGCACAGGTTTTACTGTGCAGCGTTCTTGGCCACGCACTTCTGTAAAGGGTCCTAGGTAAACCTGTGCAGAGTTGCTACACTCTTCATTCTTTCTCTACCCATTCTGCTTTTTTTTTTTACCTCCTTTCTGAAATATTGATAGAACTGTGAGTTTCCATGGTACTGTTTGCTAACAGACACCTTTTTTATTTTTTGTGAATTTTAGTTATTTATTTGTTTTATCTTCCTCCTGCCAGAAGGGGCAGAATTGAGGAGTGGAAAGATGTGGTTTGACCAAACCAATTTTTCTCCAGTTGGCTTAAGCTGTGTACTAAAGAGAATGTTTGATTCCTCCCCATCATCTTAGCTTGAGAAAAGAAAAAAAAAGTTCCTTTTAAAAAGCAACAACCACCACCACCACAACTTTTTAAGGAGTGAGTAGAGAACAGCACAAAGATTTGATTTGCAGCATCCAGAAAATGTCAAACGATCCTTCTGTTTTCATTTCGGTCTTCTAGAGCAGTTTTGGATGCTGTGTAAGCGCTGCTGACATGTCTGTTTCTCCAAGCCCTCACTCCTCAGTCTTTTAAACAGCCCTTAATACAAATTCAGTGCTATTACTTAAAAAAAAAAAAAAAAGCTAGAAAGCTAGAAGGAAAGAATAATTATAAATACCAACAGTTACTAAATGTTTTTACAAATGTGTGGGTGGGATAAATATGCTTCATTTAAAATATATATTTATGGAAATAGTCCATTTGGTTATTTATGTAGCTTTATCATTTTTCCTGTTTCCAAAAACTCTGAGCACTTCGTATTTTACCAATTTTTAAGTTGTAGTATGTTTCAGTAATGAGTAAGTGGTTATGAGTAAGAAGGGAGAAAAAAGGTGACTGAGTTGAAGAGAGAACCCGTTTATTATGCTGACTTAGTCTATGTCGTATGTTAAAGAATTTTAAAAGAATCTCACAACCAGTTTGCAGTAAGTTCTTTCATTTTTGTGGACTCCTAGAATATTTGGAAGTTGTTTTTCTTGCTGACGTGATCATGAACAGCTTTGAGGCTGATTTTTTTAAATTTTTTTTTCTTTTTAGATTTGGAGATAGGAGCACTTAACTCCTTTGAGAGTTTTTATTTTGATTGAAGTTTGAAAGCAACAGAAGTTCTGCAGAAAACCTTGGAGTCTTTAACTGCTCTAGCTTTAATAATACTGCAGCATATGATAATAGAACATTGTTGCAAGAGCTCTTTCAAATTGGAGAAGCTTGTTTGCGTGCTGTAGAAGTTAGGTCTGAATGTGCTAATATTACCTTTTCTTCCTTTTCTAGTCCTTGCAACAATAGCTTTTGCTTTCCTTCTGCTCCCGATGTGCCAGTACTTAACACGGCCTTGTTCGCCTCAAAACAAGTAAGGACTTGAGAAATGTTTTGCTCCTCTTCTTGTATGCTGTATTTATTTCTTTTAATGAGAATTCTTTGACAGAGTCTTTGGTTGTGAGCATTAACCTTGGGGCTTAAGGGCTGATGTTCATGCATATTTTTTGTGCCAACACCGTGTTTGCACTTTGAAACTAGGAAGCACAATTTCTGCAAGTCACACATGCTTGCCAGCTGGGAGATACAATACCATTGCAGGGGACTGACTAGATTTCCCAACAGTGGCTTTAAAGAAGTTTGACTTATTTTGACTGGGAATTCAGAGTTTCGGAGTTGGTATTGGATTTTAATGTTTGTTAGCATTGAACTGTGGATGTTAATGCTGGTTTGGTCAGAGGCTGTAGTTACACTAGTGAAAATGACAGTTGTTAATGTCATGTTTTGAAACCAATCTTTTTCATTACCTTGTGACTGGATTTCATGCTGCAAAAAGCACTATCATAGATGGTACTAGGAAATATCATGTGTGCTAACAGTTTCAAGAGGGGTGCCAGGATTCCCTGGTTTTTTTTCCATCTTTGTAGTTCAGGCTTTCCACACATGATTTGAATGTGAGGAAAGCTTGTATTTTGTTGCTGTTTTGGTACCTATCTGTGGCAAAGGAACTTCCCTTCAGTTGTTCTTGGCATCTTTCATCAGCAGTTGAGCTTTGTTCCAGTAGTGTCCATTTTCTGTTCTTTAAATGGAAACATAAAGTCTTGTAGCTAATGTTTATATGTTGTTCCTAGGATTTCTTTTGGCTGCTGCGGGCGTTTCACTGCTGCTGAGTTGCTCTCATTTTCTCTGTCTGTGATGCTTGTACTTATCTGGGTCCTAACTGGCCACTGGCTCCTTATGGATGGTGAGTATGTGAATTAAGGGATTTGACTACTAGTTTGTGCCTGTTCTGACACATCCAGTCACCGGGTGATGATTGGTGAAATTTGCTGTTATTAATGGCTTGCTGAATTGTAATATTTATGCGGTAGACTCCCTGAGAACAAGCCCTGTCAGAAACATGCCAGGGTAATGTTTGGGACACCTGTTTTTCTGGTTTGTAAAAGCTTCCGAGGAAGTGCCAGAACACCTATGAGAGGTATTCTGCACCTGTGTGGTGTAGGGTGAGTTGCCAGTTTTAGTTAAAGATGTGTGGAGACAGCAGTTGCTTATGAATCATAACTTGATCTTAACAATCTGGTTAATTTTTGCTGTCCATTGTGTTGGGTTTTGGTTCAGATGATCAAATAATTTGTTGTGAGACAGTTCACAGTAGCTAGTTGCCTTTGATCTCTTTGATGCTTGCCAGTTAGGATGGTGAGATGGGTGAGGCTGGCAGGCATCCAGTTGGCTTGAAGGTGTCTTTTTTTTTTTTTCTGTTTGTTTGTTTTTTCGTTCTGGTTGAACTGAATTCACAGCTTACTGTTCCCACAAGGAGCTTTCCTCCTCCCCTCCTGCCTTCCAAATCTCTTGTGCTAGCTCTGGCATTCGTTTAATCACATGGTAAACTGATTCAGCTCACTAGAATGGTAGCATACTCTTTTTTGCCAGGCTATTTTTCAGCTGCTTGCAGTGAGATGAATTGGATTATTGTGCAGTCAGGTATGTGCTAAATTTGGCAAAAGGTAAGTGGTAGCTCGATGGGCCCTGAGAGGATGGAGTGGACATGATAGCAAAGGGATGAAGGGGTAGCCAGGAGCGGGACCTCCACTCCTCAGCAGTGTCAGGCAGCTAAATTGGCTCAAAACATCTTGTGAAGTGGCACCCTGAGGTGGCGATTGCTTGAGGAAAAATAGCTGGAACAGCATTACCTACCCTTGAATTTGCTTCTTGCAATCATACATCCCATACATACATCCCGGCAGCTTTCTAGCTCCTCCTAAATCAGACAGCAGCAACAAGTCCTTAGCACTGAAAGCTGTCATGGCACCTCGACTATTTCTTTTGGATATGGGTATTATGTTTCATTCATGCTTTTTGCTATCTTTTAAAAGCTCCACCTGTTGTATGCAAAGGCATATCATATAAAATACTCAGGTACTAAATGAAAAAATGCGGATGATGTTTGTTTTGTTTTAAGCAGACTGGTCCACCGTGAAATCAAGGGTGACTCTTGATCTGCAGTAGCTACATAGCTAAATGTAGCTTCATGTGTGGATTTTGACACAGTCTGAGAAGACTTGTTTGCACTGAGGAGCTGACACAAACATTTACTTAAAATAGTTATTTATGTGAGCACTTCACTCTGAAATAGTGGGCTTTGAGATAATTAATCTGCAGAGTACTAAACTGCTGGCATAGAGTGGTGTCTGGGTTTTATTTCTCTTTGTGATTGTTTACGATTTAGTGAATTGTGTTGATACCATGAGCCTGTGGAGTATTTTATGTATTTTATATTAAGGGACATGATACTATATAGGTAAGCCTCCTTTAGTTTGTTTAAATCCAATTAAACCAACATTTGTCAGTGACATTGAGCAGAGAACAGCATTTATTGGCCTTCATCAGGGGAACAGACTCTGCAGTTTTACTCCTCGTATTGCACTGCTGCAAGTGGGATCACGTCATCTCTGCCTCTACCCTTTGCTTCTCTGTAACTGCATACTTGAGCCCCCAATTAACCTTGTTTGGAGAGAAATGTGGGCGAGAGGTGGTGCTGGGTAATACACGCAAGCGGAGCACTTGCTAGGCTGTAAGCCTGTGTCTGCCCGCTGCTCCGCGCGCTGCCGCCCAGCTCCTCCCCTGCCGCGCTGGGTTGATCTGCTGGTTCTCTGTCAGCAGAAATGAAACAGATGTTGTGATCGTGCCTTACATCGCTTCAGCCGCTGGCTGGAGGGAGAAGGGGGACATGGCTTGTTGTGCAGTTGATTCTTTATGAGAGAATATTTCTGCTTTAGAGCTAGGTAAAAAGGAAGAGAAATAATTAGTGGCATTTTCCATTACCTACAGAATCAAGGTACAGCAGTTCCTGCCAGAACAGTCTTCATTGCTCAAATACAGTTCCCCCATCTCCCCGGTAGTTTGTCAAACTGTTTCTAAAGTCTGGGGACATTACCAGACTGAGTTAGAAGACGTCTGCAGCGGCTTGCTCTGGCACGCGATGATGTACGTTCCTAGGTCTCGAAGTGCGTATTTCTCGGAGTGGACTGACTGATGACAGAATCATCGAGAATGGTCACTGTCACCTGGTAAAACCGGCTTAAAAGCTTTCCTAAATACTGGAAATACCTGGAGATGGAAAATGGGAATGCTATAGATTTATGCAGGATCCATCCATAGCTATGGAGTGAACTGAACAGTCTTGGATACGCTGGGAACTGCTACAGATCTTAACTGCTGCAGCAACCAGGCAGAAGCCCCTTCAGGATGTGCGTTCTTATTCCTGCTTTTTAAAATACGCTTTGAGAGTTTTATAGGTACCTAATTAGATCAGAACTTCAGCACCTATCTGTTTCAAAGGTCAGCTGGCGGCTTGTGAGGGAAGTTTAAGCCCTTACAGTTTGCATAACGCTTTGTAAACCAGAAACCACACCGCCAGAATCTCGGTAGTTTCATCTGTTCTGGCTGCAGTAGTGTCGTAAAGCTGAAAAATACACTGCATCTGAGAGTCTAAGAGCCTGATCACATACGCACGAATATTCTTAATCCTCAGAATATCCTTATTCCATAAGGAGTGTGCTTGCAGGGACTTAGAGGTCAATCCATTCAGTTGGTTGAATGTTAACCCTTCCAGTTAATTCTTGCCTATTCAGCTGTGGAGCAGTTGCGCGGCTCTTCCGAATGAGCTGCCGTTGTGCAGTGCGCGCTCCTTCTCTCGTTCCCTCTCCCCACCTCCCCTTCCTCTTTCTGATTTAGAGTATGTTTCAGTGGAGATCTGCTTTATATAACTGTATGTCAGCACTGTCCACAAGCATGGTATGACTGACTTTGCTTCTCATATGATTGCTGGACTTTTTCATGGGAGAAGGAAGCTGACTTCCATTTGCAGAAGCATGTTGGTGGCTTGACTGCACTTTGGCCTATATTACTGGTACTTGCTCTCGGGCATTCGTGCTTCCTTTTGTTTTTTAAATTTACCAGTATTTCTTAAAGCAGTTGCAAAACTGCGTAATTATTAGCGTGTGTATTTCACTGTGATGTAAAGGAGTTTTCTCCATCCCCTTTTAAACCCAGTATTTGCTTAGTGTGATGAAAGTGTGCTGCGTGTGTGCCTGTGCTCATTTCAGTCATACAGAAACTGTGCGCGTGTGAACAATAGTTAAAACTTCACATTGGTTAAAATATTTCCACTTCTAGTTAATTATAACCTGGAAATCCTCTCCTGAATATAGGCTAGCTTGAGCTATTATTAGCATTGGCTTTAGAGAAATCTCTTTGATTTAAGACAGACTGTTCCCTTGTATTTGCTCTTCTGCCAGAGGAAGTCTGTAACTGAAGGCTATATTGAATTACTGAATGCAGTTCTTTTTCTTGCTGCTTTGCTGTGTCAAATTCTTTAAACCTCAATAATTTACTTATGTTTTGTAATGAGTTGCAATTATGCAGCGTGATTTAGGGTACATTTTTATCTGAGTAATCCCATTACTTCAGTCAAACTGGCAGCCGTGCCACTTAGAGTTACGTTAAGCTTGTCACTTCTCGAAAGGTGAAGTGGGTTTGGCAAAGTCCTTGCTGAGATGCAGCCCCTGGGCATTGCAGGCAGCCACCTTGGCAATGGCTTCATGGCAGCTTTTTCTCTTGAATCTGTACTGAAATGTTTCCGTAGTGTTTTGATGGAGGAACTCCACATCTTACAGATGAAATTCTCACACTTCTTACAGTGTGAGAATTAGAACGTTAATTGTGAGTTTGGCCTACTCAGGTTGCCACGCTGGTGGACTTGTACTTAATGACTCGATTTTCCCTGGGGTTTCAGTTGGTCAAAACAGGTTCAGAATTTTTTATGAATTCTGTGGCACGATAAACGAGTGCATTTTGTTCACAAATGTCTGCATAGTGAAATCTGGTCCCAACAGGGCTCCGTTGTTCCTTGTAAGCATTATCAGAGATGAAAAGGTTTGGTTTGGTTTGGTGTTTTCTTTGGGGATTTACTTGTAACCAGTTGAAATGTATTTGATTGTCCATTGAATATCTTTGGCATCTAAGGTTAGGCTCAAAGAAGCAGGAAATCACAAATATGTGAAGGCTCGGATTTTTTTTTAGTGTAACATCTTAGTTTTCTACTCGGACAAAATATACAGGGAATTGGATTGCAGCTGCAGAGAAAGGGTTCCCCCCACCTCCCCACCTAAACACGCATGCTGCATTGAAGGTTTAATTTTGCATTGCACGTCTGATCTCCTCTTGGAACAGAACTGACAACTCCGAGCTTGCAGCATCAGTCAGTTCAGCTTGTTGGTCTGACTGAAAACTAAGCCTTGGGAGAGGACTTAGAAGAAGAGTTGCCGGCAATTTTTTCCGTTGTTAGGTAGGCTTTCATGTAGCTTTTTGTTACTGGGAAATCCCTGTACAGCTAAATGATAATATTTCATAGTTAGTGTTTGGGCAGCCTTGCACAATCTTGTTCAAGTAGAAGACTGGTCTGAGTGGGGTTTTTTTTGGTCATATCATGTCATGCTAATTTCTGATTTAAGAGTCAAGCATTTTATTTGCTTATTCTGCATGTTTACTAGAAAACCTCCCAGTAGTATAAAAATAGAGTTCTCTGTTTGGGGCACAGAGGGTTCAAAGCTGTCTTGTTGTTCTTGTTTTTAACTGGATAGGCAGTGGTTTACAGGGGAGATAGAGTCTCTAGGACGCTAGTCATGAAAGCGTTTCTTTGTGGTGGGTAGTGGAAGAGGAGTGGAATGGGCAGTTGTGTCTGAAGAGGTATTTCTCTTTCTATGGCGGCACGTTCACAGATGGCTATGTTCCTGAGTGTATTTTGTCTTTTCTTAACTCTGGTAAGAAGAATTTGACTATCTGGAAATACTTGAAAATCATCTAATGCATGGAGTGCTGCACAAGTGCAAACAGAGGCTTTTTTCGGGTGTTTTTTTGTGGGTGGAGTGTTGGCTTGGTTTGTTTTGTTGGGGTTTTTTTTTGGTTGCCTTTTTTTTTTTTTCTTTTTCTTTCCCTTTTTTTAATGCACTAATTATGTACTTGCATTTTATAGCTCTGGCTATGGGCCTGTGTGTTGCAATGATAGCCTTTGTCCGGCTGCCGAGCCTGAAGGTTTCCTGCTTGCTACTCTCTGGGTTACTAATTTATGATGTCTTTTGGGTAAGTGTTTTGTTTTGTTTTGCTAAGACTGTTTTTATCCTTTGGATTTGTAATTGGCATTGGGCCATTTTTACATGAGATGTACTGGTATGAAGTTGATGAGCTGCATTGCTCCGTTCTGAGAAGTTCAAGTCTGCAGCAGAATACAGAATGATTTCCTCACTAATTAGTTAGCAAAAGCAGAAAGGTGGTTAGAATATTTCAACTTTGGCACATTATATGAAAAAGTTAGACCTCAAATTTTGAAAGCTTAGCTGCGGATCTTAGTAAGTATTTCCAAGGAAATGTGAAGTGTTATCCACGCTTGCACAGTACATGCATGCCAGCTTCTGATTAGCAGTGGAATCTGCAAAATGGGAATGCAAACTGATTTATAGCCAGTACAGTTGGCATAAAATCTTATAGCACTTTTACAAGAAACCTGACGGAATGTATTTTGTAGTAGTGAAAGGATTTAGTTTTACCTTTGCATAACAGCGAGCACAGATTCAGGGAGACACTTGTTGACAGCTCTGGCAGTGTCAGTTTCCCAGCATGATCAGCTGTAGTGTAAGAGCCTGTCTGAAATAAGCGTTGCATCATGCAATTCACGAGTGAGCACTGTACTTACCTCTTCTCTGCTTTCTAGCTTTCTTACATTTTCAGTGCCCTATTACCTGCCTTTGCTGGTGCTTGTAGTCCAGAGAGATCGTTTGCCAAAGGATCTCTATCTGTTTATCAGTATCTTGATATCAGAAATATCAGTTATTCTTCAGGATCAATAGTGTAAAAAACTTCATCTGAATTTTTTTAAAATACATTTTGCTTTTTATTATCAAATGTACAATGTTTGTGTATGGAAATGTAGACAATATCCTTTCTTTCCTTGAATAAATGAAGCAAAAAGCAAAAAAAGCAAGCCACTCTGAGTTGCTGTATAACGGCAGTTTGTCATTTCTAATGATTTCCTTGTTCTGTAGGTCTTTTTTTCTGCCTACATCTTTAACAGTAACGTTATGGTGAAAGTGGCCACACAACCAGCTGATAATCCTCTTGATGTTTTATCCCGGAAACTTCATCTGGGACCAAATGTGGGTAGAGATGTTCCCCGTCTGTCGCTGCCTGGTAAACTTGTATTTCCAAGGTAAAATCGGCAGTTCTTTTACAGTACTACATAAGAAAAGATTTCTCTCCTTATACTTTTTATTAGCACTAACGCTATTGGAAAATACTGCCTTAGTTCCCTGTTTAGTCACTCCTTCTTCATGATAACGATTTATAAAATAACGAGTTGTAAGGATTGGACACTTTGCGTTTGCTGTCTCACAGCATGCAGAAATGATCCTAATTAGGTTAAAAAGTGGCCTGTTCAGACCAGGCTATGCCTTTTGACATAGATGTGAGTTCTACAGTTTAATGACTGCTGCTGTAGTATTTATGACCTAATGCTTAAAAGCAAGAAGAGCTTAGGTTTGTTATAACATTAGAATAGTCTTGATTACTGCATAATTGCAAGTAGTTGGGAAGAGAGTTAGAAACTGATCTAAGCCATAAAGGCTTACTGGGTTGCTGTGTTGGAGGGAGATCATTCCACATCTCTCTACTGCAGGGGCTGATGTTTCCGATTTTGAGCTAGATGCGCGTAGGCCTGATACAGCAATAAGCTCAAGCGCTTCAGAAGTGGTGCAGTAGGTGAAGCTGGCTTATTTATTTGTGTTTCTTTAGATGCTGGGGTGCTGAAATTGCGGAGATTAGGAAACTATTGTCTGCAGTGATAAAAACAAAATTGTTTTGTTCATTCTGTGATTAGTTGATTTGGTATCATTTTCATGAAAAAGATCTTGGATTTAAGATAATGGCCAGTTTTAGTTTTTAATCTGCTTAGCAGTTGGCCCTTTGCTGGGAATCTGGTAAAACTACGGTTTTATAAGCATTTTGTCTGAATTAAGCCAAAGATCAGAGCAGTCCACAAACTGACTTACTGTCATGTACTAGAGGTGATCTATGTACAGTGGCATGAAGGTGCAGTGTTTATCAGTGTTAATCAAATAGTTTGGTAAAATTGTCAGCTGGTACCACCTCTCACTGACATTTAGAAGAGAGGTGACTGAAATACTGAGTTGATGGATCTGTAACATGGAGTGACTTACAGCAAAGCAGCTTAAACACTGCTGGTAGAAACAAACAGGTCTGCCAGCAGCATGTTAGTAGTGTCAGAATGGGCACATCCAAAACGAAGCTGAAGTGGTGATGAAGTTGCTGAGAAAAATCTTCAGTAGCTGGTTTTTATGTAGTAGCTTCCACTACATAGAAGTTTGCCAGTAGAAAGACGGCTTGTGCAAAATGAAGCCCAAAGACAAAGAGGAGGAGTCTGGAGCTTGTCACCCTATGTACTGGGCACAAACCCAGTTTCAATTGCTCTCCAGTTCCACAGGCAGCCACTTCTCTATGCTGGGGATCGGAGATATTGTGATGCCAGGTCTTCTGCTCTGCTTTGTCCTGCGTTACGATAACTACAAAAAACAAGCCAACAGTGATTCCTGTGGTGCCCCAGGACCAGGGAACATCTCTGGACGTATGCAGAAGGTCTCTTACTTTCACTGCACACTTATTGGATATTTTGTAGGTGAGTAATTGGTTTAATATGGATAGCTGCTTAGTGAGCAGGAGTGGGATTATTGTAGTAGGTTTAAAACAAAGTGTAAATAGGCTTTGGGAGACTGCTTGGTTATGTTCTTTTTTAATCCTCCTCTCTTGGTTTTTATTGGCAAGGTCTAGGGAGAAAAACTCTTCTAGAGTTTTGTTTTTAATATTTTTGGTGTCTTTTATTTAGAGGATGAAAGAGATTGTCAGTGTATTTCTGTGAGCAACTTCTTGTACCTTGCTTTACTAGCACAGAAAGTGTCATAGCTCATAGCTGGGTTATGCAGAAAAATGTGGGAGTTTCTAGATGGGTTATGCTATGCAAGAGTCCATCTAGGTAATTCATTGTAGGTAATTCCAGCATTTTTGTATTTTGATGTTAATGCTTATGATCCTGTGACATTTTAGTACATACAGAAAATTGTAAATAGTCACAACTGGAATGCTGTTTACAATTTGAAGTAGCCATCCCTTTCCTCACTAACATAAAATAGACTTTTCCCTAAGGTCAGGAGATGTGTGCACACCTCCGGAACTCCTGTAGTCCTTTAGAGGATGAAGAGGAAAGAGCGTTTCCTTCCAATTGCCTTCCCCACCCACCCGCCCCCTGGCTTTCCCCACTATGTTCCCTTTGGGCACGTATCCAGTAAAAGCATTCCTGGTGCGCACGATCCGTCCTCTCAGCCCCTTGTTTCTCAGGCAAGGGGCCTCAGACTGACTGTCTTGAGAGGTGCCAGCGCTGGAGTAGCACGTAAAACAGTTCGGTGTGTGCATTCAGCCTCCTCCCCTTTGCCTTTTGTTATGTTTTGTTTGTTATTATTAGCTTAGTTATTGGGATTCAAAACTGGTGCAAGTGGCTCAACACAGCCTAATATTAAAATAGAGTAACTTCACTTTTTATTTTGTATCTATTCAGGGAAGGCTAAGCCCAGATAAGTAACTTTGCCATTGCCTGTCTTAAAATGGTGGGGAAGGAAACCACCTGTGCACGAAATGATACAGAACATCCATATGCTACTTAAAGATATTTATAGTCCCTTTGTTTCTTTACAGGTCTATTAACTGCAACAGTAGCTTCTCGTATTCACCGGGCAGCGCAGCCTGCCCTCCTGTATTTGGTACCATTTACTTTATTGCCACTCCTCACCATGGCCTATTTAAAGGTAAGATGGGATTATATATTCCTGGCAGGAAACTCTGGGGGTCAGCTGGAAGTGAGTTCAGTGCTCATGCCCTGGGCACCGGTTCTCATGAGGATGCTGCGTATCCGTACTCCTCCTTAACAGCCGTGGCCGAGAGCTAAGGTGCTGCTGCTGCTGGGGAGACTCTTCGTTTTGGAGGACTGAGTAACTGAGAGGTTTGCTCCTGAACTAGAAAATAATCTATGTACATAAAGCACCAGTAAATATAAACTAAACAAGTTCAGAAGTATTAAGTGTCATTTTAATTAAATAAGTGAATTTGTCCTCGCCCAGCTGGTCGTGAAAGAAAATGTTTGCACAAAGGTTGAATAGAGAGAGGAGAGGCAGATCCTTATTTACCTATTTCCAGTCACCTGTTCTGAACTGAAATTTTAAAATGTAACCTTTACTGTTTCAGGGCTGTTGTTGAAACACACATCTAGCACTCTACAGATTGAAGCATAAGAGAAGGCAGAATTTTCCACCCACATAAATATTAACTTCCCATCAGAAAACCACTTTAGGTAGATCTGCCTCAAAAATAAGGCATTTTGACCTGACACGGAAAGGATGTATTTTACTGTCTTTACTGTAATTTGCAAAGCAGGTGGGGCACAGATTTGCTTTAAGATATGCTTACAATTATACATGTATTTTTAAATTGGAATTCTGAAGGGGCTTTAAAGTTTCTGAGTGAATGGTCCTTCTGCTGTTTTACTGCCTAGGGCGATCTACGTCGCATGTGGTCTGAGCCTTTCCACTCCAAGTCCAGCAGCTCCCGTTTCCTGGAAGTATGATGGAACAGATAGAAAGTGACCTGAACTTCTGCCTTGGTCCTTTTCACTTTAACTCGTGGCTTTGTCATCTCCTAAAGGTGGACAGGCTGGTACTTGGGAAGGTACCAATTACAGGACTCGTATGGAAGGACTTTGTATTGAAAGGAGGAAAAGAAAAAAAGCTAAGGTTCTGGGGCTCCATGCGGCTCCGTATCTCCCTGCAGATGTGGAACTGGGGACCCTTTGCGCACCTGCAGCCACTTTCCACTTTTCCTCGCTCTAATGGATTAGTACCAGACTATTACCTATGTGAGGAGGAAGAGACAGACTTGAAACTGAAAACGGCTTGAAGTCGTTCAAAAACTTGTGAACACTAAAAGAAAAAACGGTTAGGCAAACTGAGGCTTCTTCAGCAAACCCTCGTACACGTTGGGACCAGTTTCCTGCTGGACTTCGGTTTTGAAAAGAACTGAGACAGAAGGTCTTCTGTCACAATATTGTTTTTTTTGTTTTGTTTTGTTTTGTTTTTTTTTGATTTATTAAATATTTCCTGTGGTGTGAGGTTACTTATTAAATCCACAGACATTGAGTGACTTCTTGCAGTATACATATAAAAATTTGTTGTAACAAGTTACATTTCCACCCAGATGTCATGTTGCAGTGAAAAAGGGCACGATTTTTATACATATATATATACACACATATAGATATATATATGAATAAATAAAAAGGAAAACCTGCTAAGATCATGCTATGTAGGAGACAGGGGCTTGCTGTAATTTTTAGCATGTAGAGCAGTTTACTCTGGCTTTCTTGTATATGAATCTACAATGAGCTGCTGTTTTTCTCCCCCCTCCTGAAACTGAACCTGCAGTTTAAAAACAAGTGTAGTATTTGTACTGATTGTACTCATGGGCTTTAGGGGATATTTGATTTTGATCAATGTAGCAAACCAGGGAAGAAAAAAGTTTAAACCCAGCCCTGTTCGTTTGAGGGGGGAGGGGATGGGGAGGGTGTCTCTCTTCTTTTTTTCTTTTTGTTTCTTTTTTAACAAACAGCTCCCTTGCAGGTTTTTAGTAGTTCCTTCTTGACCCAGTGCATGTATTATAGCGGCAATTGTCTTTGTGCTTTCTGATCATAGTAATGTATCACTTGTAAATACATTTTTTCTATTTTCTATTTTTTTGTATTTTTTTGCATTTTGTTTCATTAGTGTGCTGTATTTTTTCCATGCCCCTGCCCCTTAAAGAAAAAAAAAAAGGAAAAAAAGAAAAAGAAAACTGTCCTTTACTGTTGTGACTGGTCAGAGTTTGTGTGTTGACTGCTTTGTACCTGACAGCCTGTTAAAATGTGTTGGTTTTTTTTGTTGTTGTTGTTTTTGTTTTTTAAACCAGCAGTTCCAGTTACGCTAATTTATTGACTAAAGGCTACCCTGAGATAACTAGAACTTTCATCCATTAAAATATTCTGCCACACTGGGTTTGGGAAACTCTCCTGAAAGCTTGTACCTCTTGTTAGTTTGATGCTGATAACTGTTAGTTGACTGGAAGGAAAACGGGAATATTTAAGAATGAAATCTGACTGAACAGTGATCTTCCTTTGGCATACAGCTTCGTTACAAACAGGTAAGGAAGTTTCGGTGAAATGTCTCATCCTTACTGCTCTGTCAATTATTACAAGAAGAGCAAATGTAGCGTGGTAGAAAATTTTGTCTGGCCATGCTTAACATGCAGCTGTCTGTCCTGTTTTTAATTAACGTATTCCTCTGTTCTCCTCCGGCAGGTCTGTCACTGCTCACAGGCCGTGGGGCTGCCGTGGCTGAGTGGCCTCTGAACTGGCTGTAACCGATCTCTGACACAGGTAAAACGTGAAAAAGTGAAGAAACATTGAAAAGCAGCATGGCAATTCTGGGGGTGGGGGTGGCTCCAAGATTTTTCAAGTGGGTGGGTGGCAGGGGGAATGTTGTGATTCTTGTTTTTTCCCCCCGTTCATATCATTCACTTAGTTGAAGGCATTTCCTTTAGCATGTGCCTGCAATGCTCATCATCAGATAACTCACTTTTTAATGAAGTAAATCTTTCTTAATTAAAAATCTGCATTTACTGTTCATAGTGGGTGTTAGATCCCAGACTTGCAGTCAGCTTAGGACAGAAGGAGGACATCAGTTTTTGGCTACACACCTCAAACACGAAGTGAATAAAATATTGATGAGAGTATTCAGAGAGAAAAGATACACTTTTTTGTTTTGTTTTGTTTTGCCCAGATGTGCCAAGCAGTGGAATAACATCCCTAGATCCAGTCTGCTACTGTCTTACCTTCCCAGTGCTTCCATCCACCTGATAGTAATGTGCGTCTCAAGTGCTCTCTGTTTCTTGGCAGTTCCCTCCTGCCTTCAGAATTAAACTAAAAGGTCTTTCTCTGGTTTTGCAGTGGCATTTTCTAGTCCGTTCCAGGAAAGCATGCCTGTGAGTAATTTTCTACACTTAAAAGGCATTCTGGAAAAAGTTCTAGAAGTGCTAATTGACAAATGCTTAATGAGAATTAATTTAGCTTTCCAGAAAAGTCTTGGCCTTCCTCTTTTAAGCTGTATTGCCCAGCTGCACAGTGTGACTTTCTGACTTGGACCAAAAGACTGGGTTGTAAATGCAACTTTGTTTCTGAACCTACAGGTAGTACCTGCTGCTCTGAAATGAGTGCCTGGCTTCCCAGGCCGAAGCTTGCAGCTGCCAGGTGAGCAGAACTGAACTGAAGGACGTTTGCTGCCCCTTCAATGGGGGACAGCAGCCACCACTGGCAGGAAAAGGCTTTGGTGCTTTGGAGAGGTTGACTGAGGCATAACTGTTCTAAATACAAAGCTATTGCATTTGCAGAGGCAAAAACATTCTCCTAGGATTTTTATTTGAGTAAGTAAAAGCTGTAAAACTTTGTCCCGCAGCTCTGCTGTCAAGAGCAACATCAGCTTTAGGGGGGGTCAGAACAGATTCCTACCTCAGCTCTCAGGTGCTGGGCTCTCTCTGAGCAGACGTGCCTTCTGTCCTTGTTTCTTCGGTCCGGCCAACTGTGCGTCTCCTCAGATCGAGGATGGAACTGTACAAACTGCTGGGTCCTTTGGCTTTCTGAGGGCCATCTAGGGCCTAGGATTCCCTGTCCCTGTTGTGTCCTGTACAGTTGTTCATGCCTTCTTGGTTTTACATTTTGTTGAACTCCTTCATTAACTACTTGATACAAATTCCAGCAGCGAAATCTACAACCACCTGCCCTTTCTTGTGAAAAGTTGTCAGAAAAAAATATTTTAAAAAGTATTTGACCAACGAAAGCGTTTATGTAGGAGGCTAAAAGGGTACTGGCAAAAAAAAGTGATTGATGAGCGTGTGTTTAGAGCAAAGTTAGGACAGGGACCAGAATTGTAAAGTGCACAGATATTAACAGTTCTGGAGTCCGTTTTCTGCTGTGTCTTTGGGAACAGTCAGCTTAGAAATGTTACTGTTTGTATTTTGAAGTTTTCCCTAAGGTCACACCCTTTGCCTTGAAAAGACTTGGAGTTCAGAAAAGACCTGAAACTGTTTGGCCAGCCAGTACGGATGATGTGTTTTACAAATACAGGCTGGTAATTCTGTGTCTGCACTGGCCCATCGGGAGCAGCCTGTGAACGTCAAGTCTGTGCCCGGCCCCGCTGCAAGATCGTACGGTGCTGCCTGCAGAGGCTTAAGAGCACATCAGGGCACCAGCGCTGCGGTTTCCACCGTGTGACATACAGAAGCCATTTGTGGAGATGAACGTTTCCTGGCTTGAGCGTGGAAGTATGGTGTGTTCTCAGAGAGAAGGGGAAGGAGTCACTGAAGCAATTAGGAACCATACTGACTGTTGGGTGGCTTCCCCAGCTTAGAAGTGACCTCCTTGGAGGGGGAAGTAGATGCAAGGCTCCCAGCTGGTTTTCTTCTTGTACAAGGAGTGAGTAGCGTTTGACGTTAATGCTTAGCTAACAGTAGCAAACTGCATTTTCATTCAAGTCGTAACACTGCCAGATTTCCTCATCTCTATTCCGTTTCTTCTTGTTATTCTTATGGGTATTTTGCCTTTTTACTTCAGCCTGTCTTTCAAAGTGGGTATTTTTTAATGCTTTCCATGATCCCTAACAAAACTGGAATGCGTGGCTTTGTTACCTGTACTATTTAATGAGGGCTCTCCAGTTAGGCAAAACAAAATTTAATTGAAAATCAAAATAATTTGTCCTATTTTAGCATTCATTAACACTGTCAGAAAAGACTAGTAGAGGAGAAGGTGTGCTGGTGTGAAAGCACTACTACAGTAATTTCAGCTGAGTGCTAGGAGTACAGCATTTTATACACTCCTTAAACATGGAAGAGTGAGGCCGTTGCTTGTTTTTTGTCTGAACTGTGTGCAGTTGACAGAAGTGAGCCCCTTCCCTCTGTGCTGTTAGGAATGGAGATGTTTGAGAAAGGGATCCAGGCAGCTCCTCATCCTCGGTGCCGCACAGCTACGAGGATGGGCCAGGAAGGATGTGGCTAACGCCTGTGCTCTCCAGGAAGAGTTAAGTACTTCTCTCCTGTGTGTGACAGCCCAGAACAGCTCGTCTCTTCCTTTAGTCTGTTGAGAACTCATGAAGAGATTGTGAGCCTTATATATATGGTATAAAATACCTATATTAGGTACTAGCAACCTTCGAGCTGATTGGTGGCTGAGGGAAAGCAGCTCCACATTACTGTAACTGTGTTTCTTCAGTCAAAGAAAATATTCGAGTTAATGCTCCACAGGAACTGCTGGAGCAGGAAACACCAGACAGACGCGCTGCTGTTGTATGACCAGTCCTCCTGTCCTGGAGACTGTTCTTAAAGTGGTGAGTTTTTCATCTCCAGCTGCAAACTTCCAAGGTTTCCCCTGCTTCATTCCCCGTAGCCTGCACTGTAACCAATGTAATGTACAATTAGAACATGATGGGGCAAAAGTGTCCTTGAAAAGTTCAGCTGTGTCGTTCTTCTCCACTATCTCTAATTTACATACTGATTTTCCCATCTTGGTGCCTTAACTTTGCCAGGTTGGCTCAGTTTGTAAACTGACGAAAACTTTTGGCTTCGACCTTGAAATAAAGCCTTTTCTGAAAGGAAAGCCTGGCCCTACCCACACCTAGCCAGGTTAGTGCTCTGGCTGAGGGTGGCTCTCGGTAAGAGCTCTCTAATGCTGCAAAACTTGTTTGTGTTTTGCTCCTTCAGCAGTTCCCTTCTGTAACAGCCCTGAGGAGCAGATGCATATGCGTTAAAGCCAAAATTATCTGATGGCAGCAGAGAGGAATATCACTATCTTGTTCAGAAAAAAAGCCAGCTCTTCGCTCTAGGAGCTCTTTGTGCATAACTGCTGTTCAACCCAAAGTATTGCCGTGAGCAGTGCTGTGAGACGTTACGGATCCCTGTCTGAACCTGTGGCAGCAAGGAAGGTATTGGGAAAGGTTTTGTTTGAGACTTTGCACCCTTACAGCGTATTTTTTTTTTTTAGGTACTAGCAAAAGGGTACTTTTACAGGCTCTTAAGATGTTCCTAGGCTCACAAACCTGAATGTCATGCTGAACCTATACCAGTGATTTTTGACCAGCTCCACCCTTGCTGTAATTTGATGATGTGCAGTGTAATTTGATTACAGACTATGGCAGAGGTGCAGCACTCAGCAAACTGGCATCAAATATGCAGTTGTTAGCCTCAGTCAGTTAATATGTTAGCCGGGTCAGCTGTTGTCCTGAAGGCAGAGCTAGCAGGAAGCTCGTTACGAAGGCACGCAGTGCGCTATCCAGGAGTTCCCAAAGGCAGGCTGTGGGCACGGGTGCAGTAGCAGGGCTCCCCAGGAGCAGGCACTTACTTGATGCTGCCCCCTGCATTCTCTGCAAAAGGGCCACACGGGATTTTGGTACATCCAGTTTGCAGTTTACAGCTGTGTGTTTTCTGTCACCCGAGCTGTTCACAGCTGGTCTCCCGCTTCAGTCAGCCACTGTGAGTGTGCAGGGGCAATTTCACTCTGCTCTGAAGAGACACAGCAATCATTCAGCATTGGTAAGTGAAGGAAGCATGATGAGGAAGAGGAGCAGGAAGCAGATCTAAAGGAAGCAGCTAGATGAAGAGAGGGAAAACCGTGCAGCACGTGTGCCCTAAGAGTGACTGTTCTGCTTCACTGGGGATTCAGCTGGACCTCAGCATGCGAGGTAAGTAAAGTAAAGCAAAGCACTGACCAGTAACACTGCATTCCCAAAGGCCTCACTTTCTTGCAGCGACCAGCCCTACAGCACCTGCTCTAGCTGAGTGGCTGCAAGGAGAAAAACAGCGTAGTGTAAAATAATCTCACTTCCTCCTACACAGTCATACCAACCAGCCTTCAAAAAAATCATCAGAGCAGTGATACAGGTAGAAATCAAGCTAGAGGAGTGTCTCTCGTACCTGGAAGCCTTTCATAATGTACAACACGTTTAAAATCATTAGAATGGTTTTCCAGTAGACATAGGTTGAATTCACTGCGTGGCTCCATTTCTGTTAATTGTTAGGTTTGCGAGAGCAGCAAGGAGAAATCCAAACTTTGTCCCGCCATGCCATTGCCCTCTAGTGACCTGCAAAGGCATTATTTATGTTACTGGGCCACCTGCACCAGCAGTCACCCACAGCACCTCAACACGTCGCCGTAACTGGTGCGCATAGGCCCGGGTGGTTTATGCTCCTGTCTATTGGGAACGGAAGAAACTTGTACATGAAATGACGTGAATTAAAAAAGAAGGTGGGGAGCAGTGGTCCTTTTTAAAAAAAAAAATCAGGTTTTATTTGTCTTTTCTGCTCTCTTTTATGTCATATAATCTTGCTGTTTTGTGGCAAATTCTTTAATTTACTACACAAATTAACCGACACCACAGGAAAATAACCATTTACATCTAGTATACTCATTGTTTGTACAAGGGCATGGGCCATACAGGTTGTAGACTTAATCCTGTCCCTCTCGTCCTGAGATTAGAGCTTTTCTTTTGCCTGTTTATGTCTAAAAGTTAATTTCTTGCCAAAGATAACCGATTGAGGATATAGGCTATTGCAAAAGCTTCCTGGTAAGGTTTTCTGTATCATCTGTTCATTTCCTAGTTGTTGCCCAAAACACATAGAGATTAAAGGCTGTTACTGCCGCTTCATGGACCTTCTTTGCTGTTAGATAGTTGTTGGTATAATAACAGCAGTTTGGGGAACATTCATTCCTTTTTTTTTTTTTTTTTTTTTTTTTTTTAAACCTCTGTCTCAGCCATTGCAGCCTCTCTCTCCTTTGCTTTTACAGCTACATCCCTGAGGGGCTGAGCAAGCAGGCTGCTGTGCTGTGCAGGCTAGTTTGTTTGTTTTTTCTGACCTTTGCTTTTGTATCTATATACACAGCCTGTGGGTGTACCTGTGCACAGGTAGCACCTGTGTCCTCCCCGCTGGCTCCCCTCCTGCTGGAAGTGGGGACAAGTGCACTGCTGCAACAACTCTCAGTATGGCCTGCACTGAATAGGGAGCTCACCACAGTGTCCCACGCCTGAAATTCCTCAGTCTGAGCAGACGAGGCAGCCTGGGACAGTGCACAGGGCTCACATCTCAGTGCCTCTAATGCTGGCACTGGTTTTCACACACCGCTCAGTGACAAAGTCTTGCAAAGGAAGCAGCTGGGAAATGCACAAGGAGAGCAGCTGACGTTACTGAACAGCAAAGTCACCCTGTGCTACCAAAGAAAAACAATGCTCTGCGTTAGGAAAAGGCCTGTGCTCCCTACAACCACAGGTTGCCTCCTCCCTCCTGCACTCACGGACATCGCTTACAAACCTAGACATGGCCTTCCATGCACCATACTTTGTCCAGAGAAGAATCAGCACATTTTGACAAGGTCAGTTACTCATTGGCGAGGAAAACTTCCATCATTACCCTCGGTCAAGAGGACCAAGACTGGATCGGTGTTGTGCGCTGTTAGGAGGCACTTTGGGGCAGTGTCTTGCTCTAAGCTTCTTCAGCTACGGTAGGCCTTCAGCAATTGACCTGCTATCACCAGTCTTTGGATCTCACTGGTCCCCTCGTAGATCTCAGTGATACGAGCATCACGGTAATGACGTTCTGCTGGCATCTCCGTCACATAACCCATCCCACCCAAGATCTGGATGGCCTGAAACAAAGGTAGTGGGTTAGAAAGGAAGCAGGTCCAAGGAATTTGTTTTCCACAGAACACAGCCACCATAAAAGGAGCTAATCCCACTGCATGCATACCTGGAGGGAGCACATGGGGCTGACTAGCCCACTTGCAATCAGAGGAGTAAACAGGATTAGAGCTGGTTATAAGTAACAGCAATACTGATGTTCCAGACAGCAAGCCAACCACTTCAGTGGTATTTGGTAGCTTTTCCATGTTCAACCCAGACACTTTTAAGGGCAGGGGAAAAAAATGCAGACACCAGAGGTACTGCTCCATCTTCTCACTATGTGCCAAACTTACTGCTGGTCCCAACAGCACTGACCCCAGTCACAACCATGACACTGTCCCTGGACAGCAGCAAACACAAGAAAGCTTTAATAGCACAGCATCACAGGCCAGCGTACCCCCCTGCCTTGAATCCAGAGAGACAGCCATGCTAACCAGCTTCAGCCATACGCTTTTTTGGTTTGTTTTCTTAAAAAGAAGTATTCCAGTAAAGCTTAAATTCCACCCCACTTTCCCCTAGGTACTTGGCTTGTTGCGTAAAACAGGGAAGCATCACAAAATGGCTTTCAGCATGCTGAATAGCTAAGCGTTGACAATTGCAGTAGTTACCTGATGAGCGATGGTTGTTGCAGCCTCTGATGCAGCCAGCTTGGCCATTGCTGCTTCCTTTGGGGAGAGAAAACATCACTGAGGATGCAGCTGTCACAAAAAAGGAAAGCCCCACTTGCAAGAGGAGCTTGGCCATTCGCAGCCCAACTGTGCAAAAAGACAAGCCCGGTCACTCGCCAGCTCCCAGCAGCCACCCCCTCCCCTTGGATAAAAACAGGGCCCAGCCCCACAGATGACAGACATCAGGGTCCGACACCTGCTAGTGAGTTAAACACCAACAGCGCTGACTGGGCAAGAGCTGACTGCAGTGACGCCGTACATCACACGGTGTTCTTGCCTCAAGCCTGTGCCCAGAGCTGTCACTACCAGACGAATGCAAGACTGGAAGTACCTTCGTGAAGGGCTTCCCATTGTCCTTCAGCATGGCCGCTCTCCAGGTCAGCAAGCGCGCGCCCTCCAACGCCACAGCCATATCTGCTAGTTTAAACTGCAATGACAAACGATGCCTTTGTCTGAGGTGGCTGCCTCTGCCTGCATGAGAATACACACCAAAGGCTCCCACCTCTGAGGCCAATATTGCTAGAAAAGGAGCGCCTCCATTGCAACAGTCCGTGTTTGAAAACAATTACCTTGTTTATCCCAGTCAGCACAAAGTGCATTGTGTCCCTGAAGCCAAGTCCAAATGCCCACATGCATTTTCCACCAGCAACAGCACTGTCTGCAACTGACCCGCCAGTCTAGCCCGTACCTGAATTGCCTGTAGCTTTGTGATGGGTGACCCAAATGCCATTCTCTTCTCAGCATAATCCACAGCACAGTCCAGAGCTGCCTGAGCTATTCCCAGAGCCTGTGAGGCGATGCCAATCCTTCCTGCATCCAGGGTTTGCTGAGAAAGACAAAATATGTGTTAAATCGAGTCATAGCTGATCAAAATAGTACACACATTTCCACTCTTGCTGGGAACCTTCTGTAGCCTTAGTAGCCTCTCGTCAGAGACCCCCTTGCTTCAGCATATTCCCAGTTACGTAGCCATAGAGAGCTGTAGACTACACTGGGCACTGCAAAAAGCAGTCAGGGGTACAAGAAGGAAAGCAGAAAGGACAGACATTGCTGCATAACAGAAACAGCAAAACAAGGAGCATCTGCTCTGGAAAGGGCTGGAACAAACCCTTCGGCTCACTGTGCAGCTGATTGTACTTTAAATGAAGAAAAGGAAAGCTGGTCAGTTTTCTCTTTATCCCCACCATTAGTACACACATTGAAGCAAGCATTTTCATAATGACCAGTGAATTGGGCCAATAACCTGAGTTACCTCAGACACCTGCCCATTAGGCTTTTGACTGCTCCCCTGTCTCACTTTGCACGCAGGAAGAATTCATGGCACGGTGAGAAAAGGCTTCATCTTCTCAGTCCTGGGCTGAGGGTCTCAAAAACGTGACTGGTGACTGGAGAGTTCTTTTAGTTTTGGAAATAATGCAATGGGAGCTCAGCCCTTTTCAAGAAGTCGGGCTAACAAATGGTATTTCTCCCCAGTGGGGAGTGCGTCGCTGCAGGGAACAGGCTGTTCCACAGCTGCCTGGCTTCTGCTCAGAAGTCACACATGTGCCATGTCCCTGATTTCATCCACCTTTAGACATGATCCAGAGTGCGCCCTGTGCACACAGGACAGCTTTCCTTGGCCAAAGTATTTAGGGAAAATGCAATGTTTTCCCCTTGTCTATGGGCATAAAATGGGAGAATAGAACGTGGGGACATCAGAAAAATTAAACTAAACCACCCCTGCTCACACAGTGCCTCGGCAGCATTCCTTAACCGGAGAACTGCCACACTGAGTCTATGAAAAAAGCACTGTCAAAGATCTATGGTAAATCAGTGATTCACCAAGCTCTATGAATGAGTTCTCACACGTTAGCAAGAAGGGTCAACTGCCTAACATTACAGCTTACACTAGCAGTTCTCACCTAAGTCTGAAAACGGTTTTGAAAATGACCAGCTTGGGAATGAGTGCCTTACACAACCACCGCTGCACCTCTGATCCATCTCTTACCATGGCAATTTTGAAGCCCATTCCCAGCTGCCCCAGCAGGTTGGCCTTGGGTATCCGACAGTCCTCAAATATCAGGTTGGCAGTGGAAGAGGCTCGGATGCCCAGCTTGTCTTCTTTCTTCCCCAGTGACAGCCCCGCGGTTGGCATGGGAACAAGGAATGCGCTAATGCCCTGCAACAGGACCCAGACTCTTAGGGTTGGTGCCGACTTCGCACTTACCTGGGTGTCAACAGGCTTCCTTCAAACACTTTTCACAGGAGCCACGTGTCCAGGTAGCCAGAAGGAAGGGGAAGGCCAAGGAAGAACAAAGCCAGCACACACCAGCCCCCTTCTGTGCAATACCTGCACAGCTCTAAATACTCTACACGGTCCCCAGAACCCTTTCAAAGTGGTTCTCCCTTCACTTCCTGTACTCCCAGCCCTTTTTCCCTACTGGCCCGCTAAACACACCTTATGCTTCAGGGATTTATCTGTAGTAGCAAACACCACGGTGGCTGAGGCGTCCCAGGCGTTGGTGATCCAGGCCTTGGTGCCATTCAGAACCCACTCGTCACCATCGAGGCGTGCCACTGTGGACGCCGCACCTGCGTCACTGCCATTTCCTGAGCAAGGAAGCAGCAAAAAACATTCAGGCAATCGGCGGCAGTCGACAGTGCAAAGCCACCGCCTGCCTGCACCCCACTGTCAGCTCGTGGCACCTCTTGTAACTGCAGTGGTATCACCACTGTCCCTCCCATAGAGGATCCAAACAGGGAGGGGAAAGGCCAGTGTGTCTAAGATGCCTCCATATCCAGGGCTCTGCTCACACAGAAGAGATGAAAATTTTCAGCATGCACCACAGGGTGCCAGGTGGTACCTTGGCACTGAGACTTCATTTCAATGGAATTGCTGTAAACCACCCTTCTGCAAACTGTTACAATCTGACAGACCTAAAGTCCATTCTAAACCAGATTAAGGAAAACAAGTCACCCTACGTCCTTTGCAACAGGAACGACAACAGCCACATCACCTGGTTCACTAAGAGCAAAGCATCCGATTTTATCCCCGCTGGTGAAGGGAGCAATCCACTTGTGCTTCTGTTCTTCAGAACCAAACTTGAGTATTGGCCCTAAATACAGAGACTTTAAGAATCGAGAGTTGAGTTAGTGCCTCCTGAAGGTACGAACAAGCCTTTGACGCCCTAATATCTCAGTGCTCTCCAGCATACCAGAACACACCACAGGAACACATCCCATTTCTCCCTTACACCCCCCTCCAATAACCACCCTGGTGCCAGACTCGGTTCCACGCCTGTCCCTCACACACAGCCTCAAGACACTTACGTTATTGACGCTGACAATGACGCCTGTGGATGCGCAGCCCCTGCTGATCTCCTCCACAGCAATGGAATAGGCCAGGTAGTCGAGGCCTGCTCCTTTGTACTCCTCTGGCACGTCCATAGCCATCAGCCCTAAGCCACCCATCTTCTTCACCTGCACGTGGGGAAGGGAGAAGTAAGATTCTCTGCACCACCAGTGTCCCAGCAAACACATGCAGACACATGGCGATAAAGACAGGTCATAGCAGGGCTACACACAGAGGAAAAGATGCGCGTAACTCCTGGTGAAATGGGAATCTGACTGCACAAACTGATAAGCATCCCCAGGTCCCAGCTATACACAGTCACTGCTGGCTAGGATGAGCTCTTGCTCTTTTAAAGGGACGTCTTCAGCGCCAGGAAAGGAGGGAGCCTTCTGAAGGTGAAATAGGCAGCTACAGCCTCACCAGAGTTTTCTCAGCCTCCCACCAAAGCCCTTCCCCTGACATGACTCCTGTCGGTTGGAAGCTCTCAATGGGAAATCTAGCTGATAAAAATCATTAGAACTTTACCTTTGAGTCTGTTGTGCTTCAGCCTAGGACTGCACAAGGAAAGAATTTTACAGAATGAATGACCCACAGAACAGTTTGCAAGAAGGCGATTTTTCGTTCCCATTATAGCCAGGTCTTGCTTTCCAGAGAATTTGTTATTCACATTCCAAATTATTCCAACCCCAAGTTCCTCAGCTGGACCCCTGGCTTCTTAACTGGAAGCTCTTCAGAGCACTGACTGTCTCACTCCACATCTCTTATTCATATCTGGCAATATACAAGAGAAAAAACAAACTTTCCTCTGTTTTTATACTTAAAATGCAATAAATCAAATTTAGCCCAATCTTTTGGTGTTGCAGAAGTGTATTATGAGGCTCTGCTTGCTTTAACAGAATCTGTGAGGAATATTTAAACAAGTATTTTCCCTCCTGCATGGAAGCCCAAAACACTCATCCTTCACATCAAATCCAGAGGATGAACAAAGGACAGCAACTAGTTCTACGTATACTGCTTTTTCTTAACAAGTACTGTTTACATGTTGAATTTTCCCCTACACATTCAAATGAAAATATTAAAAATCAAATGTAAAAATCTCAGGGAAGACCAGCGAAGTAAGGTGAGGGTTGTCCTTCCTTGCTTCTTAACAGGAAGGGAGGAGTACGACAAAACTTGCACACCTCTGACTGTGCTTGCCTTGAGCCTTTTGGCTAATGTAATTGTGTATATTTTTCTTGGGCTTAATATTTCATCAGAATGAAATAGGTGAATTAGTCTGCTCAGCATGGCACAGAATTGCTGTATTGATTTTCACAAGAGAAGTCACAGGTCTGAGTGGCAGCTCAATTTCTTCGCAGCCCTTGAGGGTTGTGTTGATCTCCTGACCATTCCTCTTCACCATCTGAAATTCACTCGGCTCTTCTACAGTTCCTCACTATAAACCATTTTATGGTTACACAGAGGCAGAAGAAGTGTTTCAATGATTTAAAAAGTCAGCTGCCCACAGAGAAGTCACTAAGAGAACTGAAAATTCAGTGGTACTAAAGCCAGAGAAACACAAGCAAAGCTAAAGAGCTCAGAATGTCCTGCGAGCATTACAGCTTCCTCAGAGAACTCTCCCAGAAGCTGGTCTAAAGTTCAACTTGCTGCTAAGCCAGAGCTTAAGGAACGTTTCCTGCTACAGAGGGCGTTCCATGCCAAAAGCTCCCAGAAACATCTTCACACGCTGAACATGGAAGAAAAAGCAATCAATACTTGCATTAAAAAGCCTGTGCACGTTTTGCTTCAGGCCCAGGCGGCCCTGCAGCGGCAGCAGAGGGTCAGGCCCTGAACGAGCCGCCCCGTCTCTCGCGCCCACCTCCAGGCGGGCGCAGCACGCACCTGCTCGGCCGGGAAGCGGTGCTCCTTATCCAGCCGAGCAGCGAGAGGCATCAGCTCCTTTTCTGCAAAGTCCCGGCACGTCCGGCGCAGCATCTGGTGGGTTTCTGGCAGCTCCACGGTCTGGTACACCGTGTGCAGCCGGCGGAGGCACCCGAAGGCCAGCGCTGAAGGCAGGGCAAGGCGTGAGGCGCCCTCGCGTCCCTTCACACCCGGGGTGGGGGGTGGGGGGGCGACACCGGCCCGGGAGAGCCCGGCCCCGGGCGGGCGCTGCAGGAACGGCCGCCCCGCTCCGCTCGCGGGTCTCGGCCAGCGCGGGGGGCCCCGGGGCGACACTCCGCGCGGG
>VXAL01011320.1:111955-125416 GCA_013399475.1 Chauna torquata
GCTCGGCTCGGCTCGGCGCACCTGCCCCCGCGGCGGGAGCACCTGCATTCCAAGGCCGCGCACAGCGACTGGTTGGCACTGGGGCACGCCGGATGGAGAAGCTGGGAATTACCCGGGGACAGAAACAAAAACCAAACAAGCGGAAAAACAAAGGAACCAAAAAGCCACCAAACACGCAGCACGGCCCCGTGTGCCCCACGCAGGGCCAGGGCCGGCGGTGCCGGAGCCGCCAGCCCGCTGGCGGGAGCTGCCGGGCCCGGTGATTTCCTCCCGGCGCGAATCCCGCAGCTGCGCGGGTTAGTCGCGGGGAGCGGGAGGCCTCTGCCCTCCAGGGAGCCCTGGTCTTTTTAGGAAACCGTGGCAGGTGCTGTACGGCAGGCAGCTGCCGGCCAGCACACGGATGCCCCGGTGCTGCCCGGCCCCGGGGCAGCGGGGACACGGGGCCCGTGGAGCCCGGCCGGTGCTCAGGGCGACCGGGACCAGACCCGGAGCAGCGGTTAGCGACGCCTGCCGCTGCTCGTAGGCAGCTGTTGCCAACAAAACGCTCTTTCAGACGAGAGTGCCAGTGCTCCCAAATCCTCCTGGCGGCGCTGGGTTTGGTCCCTGCCATCCGCCAGCAGTGCCCGGGATGGACGGACCAAAGACCCAGCTGCGGAGCGCTGCACGAGTGGCTGCTCCGCACGGGGCCAAGGTGCCTTGCACCCGAGATCTGGCATCTAGAAGAGGAAGGTGCCGCTTTCTCTCTGCTCCACCTGCAGTCCCTTTCGGCTGCCTTTGACGCCGTCTCAAGCTGAGATCGGGGCCGCTTGCAAAACCCCAGGAGGCAGATTACATCTCTGGCATTCCCGATCTGGGCAGGAAGCAACAAGGTCCACATCGGCGCTTTTAAGAGGACGTTGTACAGCGCAGGCTGCACTTCATTGCCCAGAACAACCGGCAAGGCAGCAGCAGAGCTGTAGCGGACGCAGAGCGGCAGGGAGGGAGGCTCTGCCGCGGGCTCAGGGCTGCGGTAGCGGTGGGATGTTAAACTGCACCTCGGAGCCGCCTGCAGTCCCTTCCGCACTGCGGTCGGTCCCGGCCTCGCTCGCTCGCCGGCGGCGAAGCAGAGAGGGCTCCCCCTTCCCCACCGTGAGAAATGACCGACCACCTCATCAGAGTGACAATATAATTTTGTTTATTTTCCTTTAACACACTGCTGGTTAAAACTGCCAGACAGTAGATTTCGGAACATTCCCTCAACCAAACATCCTGGGGAAATTAAAAAATAAAATGGCTACCGTGTACCAAAAATAAAATAACCCACCCCCACACCCATCTTTTCCCCAAAACAAGTCCCTGCAAAGCCAATGCAATCAGAAATAGACATCTGTGCTTTTCACCCAGGGCCCAAGCTTGCTGCAAAACAAACTAAAAAAAAAAGTCACTGCAAGTTGTTGTAACACAAAGCAATGGACAGTAAAATAAAAAATCCTCCTACAAAACCCTTTGTACTGGTGACAAGTACAGATGGAGATCTCTCCCCACACTGCTTCAGCCTTTACAGACAACTCAGACCTACAGCTTCGAGTAGTTTGTGATGTGTCCCTAATGCCAACGGCACAGGTCACTTCCCCGAGTGCCAGCCCACGCAGCCGGGCGCCACGGGGCGGTGGGGCCATCTACCAACGCTAAAAGCTACTACATCGATGGGACCCAAACATCATCGCTGTAACCAGGCCAGCATCTCACAGTCCTGCCTGCTGTGTCCTGGCACGAAGCACAGATTCGGCCTCTGCTCTTACATTCTCCGGGGCTGCTTTACCAAGCAGGCTGGTTTTGAGTGGGAAAGCGCTGAAGACGTGAAGCCCCTGTAGAAGCCGTGAAAAATGCTACTCCAAATTCACCTGCGAGTTTCCAGATAATGTTTCGCTCCAGCATCGTAGCTCAAGACCTGTTACCGTGCGACAAACAGCCGCGGTAGGACAGGCAAGCACATCCTCCCTACACGTGACTAGGGAACAACTCCAGGGCAGAGATCTTGTGTTTCCTCGATTCACACTCACCCCAGTTAAACTGGTTCAAGCTGTCCTTTGCCCCTTGCCTCGAAACCTCCATCACACAAACTCTTTAGCAGAGACCTTTGATGTTTGCAAAAGATTATTCACATTTTCTAATCAGCCAGCACTGTTTCTAGGAGGGAGGAAAGCACTTCTGTTTGTTGGTTTTTTTTTTTCTTCCTTTTTTATTTTTTTTTTATTTTTAAATAAAGCACTTTTTGGAAAAAAAAAATCAAGACCTATCAATAACCTGCAGTAGCGTCCCACTGATCAGCCTAGGGACAGTGCCACCACATCCCTCCCCCTCCCACATCTTCCCCCCAGTCTCCAAAAATAGTATTTAATATACAGCAATAAACTCTGAGCAAGCCAGAGTCCCGGAAGACATGGACCTGCTTTCACCTCTCCCACCCAGCCCAGCACCATTTCAACGTGCTCGCTACAATACTCCTGGGACAAATCCATTCGGATCCAAGGTGAAACGCACGTGCCCCAGCCCCGCTGGGCTAGCGCACAAAGCAGGGACGCAGCACAGGAGGCCTGTTCTGTGTAATCACGTTTCTGAGCCTTCACAGCTCCAGCCCAGTGCTGCATCTGTGCCGCTGAGAATACTTGTCTGAGCCTATCTGGGACTAGCCAGTGAAGACAGACTGGTGGAACCAGGCTGACGTTAAAAAAAAGCATCCTTGAATTGTATTAGACTTTGGCATTTGTTGTGGAGATGCAGAAGCGGCAGTAGGTAAATTAGCTCAGTGCTGGCCCAGCTCCCTTTTCCCTTGGATTCTCAGCAAGGATATTTCCCTCCCCACCACATAAGCGCAAGAAGCAGACAGATCTCTCCCACATTTAAGCACCAAGCAGCCAGAAATGCTTGGTACTTCGCAGCTGCTCAGAATCTGGCTCACATCAAGGGCTGAAGCTGCTCTGCTGGTGCTCTCCCCTCCTCCTGCTGTTTTCCATCAGCAAAGGGCCTGTTCAGCCCAGGCTTCCACCACCAAGACATTTCCCTGGTTGTTGCAATCCCATTTCAACTTAAAGGAAGGCCAACGGACAAAGTACAGGTTCCTGCTCCCTGTGCAGACCCAAACAGTGCAGGGGAAGCCCTCGGCAAGTGAGTTTGGGGAGCAGGACCCCCCCGCCACGCTCTGCACGCAGAAACTCTAAGCACATACGACTACCAGGACCCAGCTGTGACTCACTCCGCTCTGAACTGCACAGACACGCAGGCACCAGACTGTCTGGAAGTTCTCCATCCTGCCTTCAGGAGATTCCTGGGGGAGACCAGACCTGAAGGAGCTCTTCCAGTTCTTCTATCCCCTGCTACGCTTTTTTCCCATTGACCTCGAGGGCTGGAACCAAAGATACTCGCTCGCAGTTGTGTGCTTCAGCTGTGAGCTCCAGAGCTGGCACCAACGGACAGTGAAGACAGTCCCCAGCTGATCGCAAGGGCAGGGGATGTCTGTCCCTTGGGCGAAAAAACAAAAACAAACAAAAAATCAGAAGCTCCTTAAAAAAAGAAGCTTCTTCAAATGGACTTTTATTCAAAGCCCAACACAAAGGCACCAAAAAGACGGGAATTCATTTGGCTTTCTGCCCCCTGCCACCTGGGATACTCAAAGGGTCAGAGCTGTTGTTTCAGCTGCACACACAGGTGTGGAAAACGGCCTGGCTTAAAGGTACAGAAGCTGACAGCACAAACTGTAAGACACAACTGTCGGCTCTGCCCCTGCATCCCTGTGACAGGAGAGGGGCTGATGAGGTGGTAATTAAAACAGCACTACCCCGAGGCTGGATCCAGGCCCAGAACATGACTGACAGCGTTGCTTCCCCTTTATTAAGGGGAAGCTTTATTCAAATTGCCTTCTCTGCCCCTGTCTGCACAACTACTCCAAGAACTGAGCCAGGCTCCGTTCTGACCCCGCTTCCCACGCTGCTGCGCAGGGACACGCACTTCATCTGCCCGCTGCTGGCTGGAGGCAACAAAGCACAGACAGGCTCATCTCTAACTGGCTTCAGTTAAACACCGCCTTGGATATTCCCTCAAACACCCGTGCTGGAAACTTACAGCCAGCCCAAATGTTTTCTTCCCCGAGTCAGGGCCAGGTCCTTCAGTACACCCATCTGGCTGGCTCGCAGATGCCAGAGGGATGACAAGGGAAGCCAGCCTGAGCGTGCCATTCCCAGCGAGGTGCTGACTGGTTATCCCCTACCGTCCTCCCGTGTTCCCATGCACTTTGTTTGAAGGCTCCTTGTGAGTCAAACTTGTCAGAGGGGACGGACCAACAAAGAAAACTGCTCACAGCACCATAACAGGGTCAGGAACCCCAGTCACCTAGAGAGCTAACATCAGCTTTGCAATAGTGACAAAAACGCATAAAAACAGAGCCAAAGCAACTAAACTGAAGCCAAGAAGACTGAACTATTTCTCCTTCCTATTCTTATTCAAATGAGACAAATTCATTTGAACTGAGAAACCAGAACACAACAGACCAAACCCTGCACAGCTTTGCCTCAGGGTGGCTGATGGCGCCAAAGAGGTCCCCTGACTGCCAGGAGAGGCAGGGATGAACTACCCTAGAAGACTTGTCTCAGATTTTGGCACACCTAAACGCACATCCCTTTTCTCATGCTATGCAAGCTGCAGAGATTACTGGGTAAGCCACAAGAAGCTGAGTGATTCCTTGCTTCAAGGATGCTAAAAAAAAAAAAAAAAAAAGCAACCTAAAAGGCCTGGAGGAGAACAGCTCCTTGCAGAGAAGCCTGCTTTCAAACCCAGGTTCTTTGCTTAACAAATCAGGGCACTTTATGCTTCTCAAACTGATAAAGATCTAAATGTCTCTATGCTCCAGTTAGAGCAATCCAAAAAACACCAGGGAATCTTTGCAGGCACTGTTACTAAACAAAACAGAGCTCATACTGGAGGCTTGTACAAGCACTAGGATTTTAACAGCAGCTAGAAGTTGAAGGAGACAACTTCAAGCTTACTGCCTTTTCATCCTAGGGTTTGTTCTTCAGATCTGCTCTCTCTAAAGCCTGCCTTCTCCTTCCAGTGTGGCAGGGACCCTCTTACTTCCCCGAAACTGCGGCTGTTACCACTTGTGCGATTGGAGAGAAGTTAACTAAGTTCGAACTGCTTGCTTTTTAGCTCACTCAGAATTATGGTCAGGCCTACAGCAGCGATGTACGCTATCAGAAAGCCAAGGCTCAGTGCCACTGCTGCAGACACCAGCACTGTGACACCTTGCCTAGCTCCTGTTCCAGGGCACATGAGCTGACAGCTCATATCACAGCTTCAGGGTTAAGAAGAAGCAAAGGCTTCAGCTGCTCGGGCCCAGCAGAGCAGAAAGGCTGCCCCTCGTATTCTGCTGACCTTTCTCAGCTCAAAAAAAGGCTGAGCCACTGCAGAGGATCAAAGCCAAGAACAACCACCAGGAAAACTCAGGTCCAGGGAGGAGCAGCAGCAAGGAGGGCACCGCTCCAAGCAGCTGCACCAGGTGAAGAGAGCACTCAGCACGAGGTAAACTCACCAGGATTGAAGCTGACCCAGCCAGCGCCCACAAAGACCCAGTCCCATCTGGGTCAAATCGTTCTGCTGCACACAGGACATCTCCCTCCTGCCAGCCAGAAGTGCTCAACACATCGGGAGGCCGAGACCATGGGAAGGCAGCTCCTCAGAGCCTGCAGCTCCAGACAAGGAGGCACAGCAAGAGCTTTTGCTCTGCTCAGCCTGTCAGCCAGGCGCAGGCTCTGCATGTGGAAACAGAAACCTCTCGCAGAAATATCCCTAGGGGAAAGCGGGTGACCTGGCTCACCAGCCTGTCACCAGGCAACCGGGGAAACCGATGGGCCTTGTCTCCAGCGTTCTGCTCGCTTCCAGATCTCCGGAGAGTAACAAACCACCTTGCGCTACAGTACTGAAATGTCGGACATCTGCCCTTTGATAATGCAAAAGGCTGTGCTAACTGCAAACACCAGCCAGCTCTGCACTTCTCACCGCTGCAGGCAGGCCTGGTCTGTACAACAGGGAATGAGAGCTCGCAGGAGCATTCACGAGGTTGCTCTGCTCTGTCCTACAGCGCACGTCGTTCACAGTCTCGGGGCAAGGAGGGGAACTGACCGGGAAGCTCAAGGAACAAGAACCTCCTCTTTAGGTCATCTGATTCTCAGCTTCTTCTGAAGGACAGGTCATTTGCTAAAAAGGGCAAAACAAGGAACTGGGCTTAAAATGAACCTTTGAAAATAAAAAGATACTAAAGGAAACAAAAGCCATAATCAACACACAAAAGAAGTGCATCTGATCAGACGCAAACATCAGCCTTTTGCAGGCTACATCGGAATCCCTCTGCAATGGATCTAACATTACTACTGTCAGACTAGGAAAGTCTCTCCCAGCTGGTGCAGCAGATCAGGCCAGACAAATCCCTCTGCTCCTGGCACAGCTTGCACTCTTAGGAAGGGAAATGTCCCCACAGAGGCTGAGCAGCCAGCTGGAGTCTTGGTATCTTTATGCAGCCGAGTACCATACGTTGTGTTGCACATTCAGAGATGCTGAAGAACCAGCCTCTGTCCTCCGTAGTCGTTAGTTACCCAACGGCACCGTAACACTTCCATGCTCCCCGACAAAATGTGTACCCAGGCCTTGTTTCAAGAGATGCTTCCCTGCTTAGGGAACTGTATTCCACTCAGCAAAGGCAGAGATCTTGCAGCACATGGCTTTCTTTCAGTGTGGGACGTGGCCCAGGACTGCTGGCATCAGCTTCCAACAGCCCAACACACAGCCAGCCAGGACTCAGTTTGCTCTTGGATGCCCCAGGGAGGATCAGAGGCTGCACATGGTGCGAAGGGGAAGGTGAGGGCCTCGCTGCTTGCTGGCAGGAGGAAGGTAAGCTTTCTCTTACCTGGACCTGCTATTCATACCAAATGAATTACCTTTTTTTTTTTTTTTCCTTAAATTATGAACAGTATGGAGAAATTGAAAGCAACCGTGTTTGGTCCAACTCCTTCCCTCCCAGCCCCTTGGCTGATGCTCTGTGGGGCTTACTCTCACAACCGGCAGAGGCAGAAGAGGGTAGGAATAAAGACACCAAAGGCCACCAATATAGGGAACATGAGGCTGCTGTTGTCCGAGGCATAGGGGTTTGGTGTGCGTGGGCCTGACTGAACCCGGTTCTTATTTGCCTGTTTTTTAACGCTGGAGCCATCATCATATTCATCCTCATCGTCATCGTCCTCTTTTTTCTCCAGACCTGGGTGCGGTTGTAGCTTTGGAACATCTGTTGAACAAGACAAAAGGTTGCAAGAAGGCCAGATGTAACCCAGGAAATCACCCAAGCCATTCCCTCCCCTCTCCCCAATCCACTATGCACACCAGGAACAGTGCACCTGACGCCATGTCAGCAACACAGCCAGAGCACCGCAGGAAATAGGAGCATCCTCCTCCGCATAGGCTCACACCACTCTTTCTTTCTTCTGTGATGCAAAAGCATCTACAGACCCAGTCTGCAAAGAGAAAACGACAACCCTGCCCTCCACCCATCTACCTCTCACACAGAAGTTACAGCACAAAAGCACTTGCAGCATATACAGTCAGATGCCCCAGCTGCTGAGTCAGACCCAGTCAAGAACAAGGACCCCGCTGCCTGTGGGGCCGGCAGGTACAGGTGCAGACAGGAATGGGAACAACTCTTTCTGCAAATGGTTCTACCTCACAACACTGCACCCCTTAACCCCAAATCTGCCAGAGCTGCATGGCCCAACCTCACCCATATCCAGTCATAAGAGCCTGGAGCCCAAACTGCAGTTCCGCGCACAGCAAGGTACCACCCTGCCATGAGTTCACACACCAAATCTTCAGCAGCACTTGGCAGTCCCTGAACACTACTAAAGCAAACTGAAGCACTGGTCAGAGGGATCCTAAAACTGCCCCGTTCAGGAGCTAGAGGGGCTCCAACTCCAGCACAGACTTGCAGACAGGGTGATGAAAGAGCAAGGACTCTGCTTGCACTCCCCATTGCTACCAGAAGAACTGATATCTGGAAAAAAACACTGCCTTGTCCTCAGATCTGAGGAAGCAAAAGAAAGCTCTAGGTAAGAAACACTTAACTACTAGCTAAAAGATCTCCATAAATTACTTGTCTGCAGGGCTGCTGCTGACATCTGAGGCCAGAGGGAACTCATTTGTAGCTATAACCTAAGACTGACCAGACATGTTCGCTTCTCCTCTACCCCATATTCAGGTAGTCGTGAACCAAATTCATTCTACTTATTCTGAAAATGATGCAGCTTTGTGCACTTACAGAGTAGGAAAACACTAGACACCCATCTCATTCTGCAACTGCACCCTGTGGGAACTTGCTGAGAGAGGAACAGTTTTGGCAGAGGTGGGTCAGCAAGAACTATGATCTCATGGTCTGAGAAGCAACAGGCTGCTCTCCAAGGGGAAAGAGCCTTTTGGCTCAGAAACTGTGCTCACCTTCCACTGTTCCTTGCAGGATGTATAGGGCACAGATTTTCGGATTGTCATAGTAGCCCTAGAGAAAGTGAAGAAGGAAGTCAGTGTGCAGCATGACACAAGAAATAATCTCCCCAGCTTCCACTGCCCTTCCTCCCCCAGCGCACAGCTGCATCACATGGCTGGGGAAGAAGGGGAAAAGGAAAATCAGGGCTCTGACCAGCAAAGCCTTATTACCTTTACAAACTCAATGTGGAGCTTTCCTGTGAATGTGGAAACCTCTCCCTGGACACTCAGTTTCCCCTTTTTGATACTCATGGGTATGATCTCATCATGAGCTGTGCTGTGTCCAACTCTGTCAAAAATGTCCAAGTCCTTCACCACTACATGACCATTCAAGCGAACGTCGAAAACCTTCAGGGTGGAAGAAATGACAGTGTCAGAACACATTCAGGCACCTGACAGTTGAAAGGGGAACTGAAAAGGAAAGGTCTCTGTTATGCACCCAGGACAAGAAAGCATTGCAGCACGGACTGTACCACCACGCACGCTCCACTCCCTTGAGAAGGATCCCGAGGCCAAAAGCAGCCAGGTAAAGACACTGAAGCATTAAGGTTGCTTTCACATACCCTGAAATCTGCCTCCTACTTTGAATATAATTTCTAAGCCTGCTGTTCAGAACTGAGAACAGCACAGCTCTGTTCTGTTTTATTCATACTTTTCCTTCACGACTTTCCACCTACTGGCTGAGGACCGGCTCCTACCACCCCAGGGAGGCTGCAGCACACCGCACCTGAGGGAGTTAGGCCATTTCTAACGCACGGCCTGAAGCAAAGCAGAGAACAGGAAATGCGTTGGTGAAGCTATTGACAGGATGCAGGGTTTGAAGGAGGTAAAATGCTGAACTGCTAACCACATCTGAATTCAGAGCGAAAGTCCTCCTCAGGGCTGTAATGACTCAAACTTCGCTCAGCACCTGGGGAATCCCAGCAGAACCACATGAAGGACAAACTGAGCCAAAGATGCCTCAGCCCTTCAGTTTAATCTGCGACTGCTTTTTGCATCCATTCTGTAAGCCAGCCCCACCAGTTCTGTTCTTCCTTGAAATACTTCTCTGGCAGGAAGGTGGCACAGTGTTTAAGGAGCAGGGCTCTAAAGCAGCTGACCAAGTGAGGGGAAAGCCAGCCTAAAACACACACCATTTCTCTCCCAGTTTATCATAGCACTTTGAGTTCTTTGTTCTTCTGCTTCCATGTCTGTACAGGAGGGATTTCAAAAGTAGGCAGGGATTATTTATCTCCATATAGCTCTAATGAGTGTTGAATTTAACTCTGTGCTTGCAGGGTTAATTTAAACTATTATCAAGTTTTATTACATTTGTAAAAATTGTTTTGAGTAGTTTATTTAACCCAGACCACTTCCCTGATTTGATCTGTGCAATACTTGCTCCAGCACAGGCATGCAGTTGCATCAGGAACAAGTGGCCAGGAAAAAGGCAAAAACACTTCTTCTCAAAGACAGCACAGCCTAAACAGACTGTAAGGCTCTAATGCTAGTTATGTGTAGTTGCCCTTGTTTGTCTGAACACTCCTTTGCAATGCAGTTTTCCAGGCCAAACGTGTAGCTGTAATGTGGAAGAGTTCCATGTTTCAGACCACCCTGTTAAGAGCCCTAGGGATGAAGTTAACCATTAGTGTCTCACTTCACTCCTTGTTCCATGCAAAGCATGCAAAGCAGCAGAGGCAACATGAGCATGCAGTCTTAGCCAGGAATTTGCATCAAAGAGGAAAGCTCAGAGTGGCACAGAGCTGTTGCTTACCTTCTGTTGAGACTGTGCAAAATAGACTTCTGCAAACTTCAACACCAACACGTAGTCACCCTCCTCTTTGATGGGAACCTCATAGCCAAAGGTTTCCTCATTGTAACGCTCAGTCTGGTACAGAATCTGATCTTCTGCGTTGGACCGCAAGATTGGTAGCTTCATACCGTAGTCGGAAGCTGGATTTCAAGCACAAAACAGTGACAGGAATGGTTAATTTCTGAGGCACATGGAAGAGACACTTTCTTTATTCTTAAGTGCTTAACTCCCACGTGGCCTTAGCACTTGCTGCCCGAGTGAGGCCTGTCTCCCCTCCTTGCTCTGACCAGGAGGAGGCACTAGTGGAGCAGAAGCAGAGGTAGCCAAAATCCCAGAACATGGGTCCTGTAGAAAAACAAGTCCAGACCTGCTGCAGTCTAAGACGGAGTAAACGCACTCGCACCGTTCCAAAAAGAAGAGCTGGTTTCACAAACAGGGCACAGAGCCAAAGGGACTTGGCCCTGGACTCCAGCTTCAAAGAGGAAAAACGCCTAGGATATTTTTAGAACATTTTCAAAGTACAAACTGAGTACAAAACCGAAGCAGTCACTTTAGGACTGACTAGACTCATTCATTCAGCAGATTTGAAGTTAGAGGGCAATGGCATCAGGTTTTAGAGACTCACCCTCCGCCAGCAAAAACCTGGGGGATGGCAGAAGGGTGAAAAGCATTAGACAAATCTTACGAAACCCCATCTTCTCACCGCAGTCACGCAATACACATCAGCTTGAAGACAGGAAGACGGAAGCAAGAAAGGTACACATGGGTTTCAAGAGCACCAACAGCTCCATCAGCTGCTGTTCTCACAGCCACCCAGCTGAAATGGGCACCATCCCCACGTATCTGAACAGCCCCCCAAGAACGGCCCAAACAACATTACCAAATGGGGACAATACCTGAGAAAATAAAAGAAATCAAACAAAATTGCCTTTTCTTGCTTACTACCTCACCACCTCTCAAGCAGCCCTGAAAAGATCTTGGCATTTTGTTGTGTCAGGGTTACTGTGCAAATGCAAACTGATGCGTGCCTTGAGAGCTCAGAATCAAGTAATCCCCCAGCAAAGCAGGGCGCAGGAGGGAAGACTGCGGACACCCTCTGCCCACTGGCACCTCAGTCAGCAGAAGATGATCCAGACCAAGTTCTCTACCGACACTTGCCACTTCTACCCCTATTCCCATGGGAACAGGCACTGCGTTGGCCAAGACAAAGCAAGAACTACTAACCCGGCACATATTGCCAAAGATGGAGCCAATGCAAACGAGGAAGAGGAAATTAATGCCAGTTCTTGATCTGCTGTTTCACACACAGCTGCTCAGGCAATCTTGCACACTGCTGCTCTTTACCACTCAAACCAGGGCGCAAAGACTGGAGACTCTTATCAGCAGAAATACAGAGGGTGAAAAGTTTAACCTGTCCTCCCACTCAGACATTTCTGGCCGGCTACAGATTATAGCGATAGCGAACCAAGGACTCCACGGAAGTCAGCTCCTATTAGAGGACAGCCTGCGCATAAAGAAAGTCCATTAATAGCCAAGAAGGTAACTGGAGAGGAAGAGTTGTCAGCCGCGTATCAGAGGTCTGTTGACATAGCTGTGGAAGCGAGCTCGATTTCACAGAGCATTAGGTGTGCTCAGAGGTAGCTCACCAAAGACAAGCCGTACGCGTTACGTACACGTAACTGCCATCAGCGCGTTTTGTCCTTTAGGGCACAACATCTGGACTGAGGCTTGAAAAGCCCAGAGGCAAAGTGCTACCCCTACGTCTTTTCCTCCGGGTCAGCCAGCCACGTATTTCCCAGGCAGCCATTGCATGCCTGCCTACACAGAGAGGAGCCCAGAGCAAACCAAAACAACGGTGCAATAAAAAGCCATCGAGGGAAATGCATTTAAGAGCTCAAAGGGGTAACGTCGCCTCCACCGGCACCACTGGTTGAAGGGGGATTACTGTAACAGCCTGCTGTTCAGAGAAGACAACACATCCTGTCCCCAAAGCAGGAGCACGCCACAGCGTGCTCAGAAAAGATCCTTTTTCCTCCTCAGCTCAAAAATAACTTGTCTGAGTCCACAAGGACATTCTCCTTCTAGTCACACATGTGAGAGGTCTGTGAAGGGAACGTGACCTACAGCAATTAGCGCACCTTGTATGACTGGGGCACGGGGGTGAAAAACTGGGAGACTAACATGGGAGAAACCATATTAATATTTAAACACGTCCTCCTCTGTATCCATGGTGCCCAAAGGGCTCTCCATGCGGGACGGCACTGTTACTCATGCAGGGTAAGCAGTGGCAGTCCCAGCTGTACAGCACAGGGCAGTCCTCACAGCCCTACACGGAAACAGCAACGGTTAGACTTTAAATTCAACTTTCAATAGTTAGACTTTAAATAGTTCATCTGCTCTGCACTTCGACACTCACCTGTAACTGACAGCAGGAGCAGTTCAGTACAGCTAACTTTCCAATACACTCATGAATCAGCTAAGATTTGGTGCAGCAATTATCAGAAACAGGCAAAATTCACACACCCTGAGTGGTTCCAGGGGAAGTAGGAAAGGGTAACCCATGTGGAAGCGTAATATGAGCGCTCTGTCCTTTCCTTACTAGCAGACAGAAGCTTTCGCTGATGCATTAGTTACAACAGCTGAGCGTGTCTCATCTGCCTCTACTTCTGCTTCCGTCCCTGCCATGCTCTTGGCCACCCTGCCAGGACCAGAGCTGCTCAGCGGAGCCGACCAAGCCAGCGGCACCTTCCTGCTGCCGGCCTCGTGCCTCGGCACCGGGGCTTCCCGGCGAGCCGAGCAGCGTGCGCTGCTCCCCGAGGGGACCTGGCCGCAGGCGTCACGCCGTGCTGCGAGAGGTTGAGCTGCGGAAGGGAAGCAGAGCACGCTCTCACCGCGCCGCGAGCACTGCAGGCTGGCAGAGCTCGCTGTGGAAACTGGGGTCTTGCAGTGGAAAATAAAAAAAAAAAAAGAAGAAGAAGAGAAAAGAAAGGAGCCAGGCGGCTGCACGCTGCTGGTTTGGCTGCCTGACCGTTCACGTCACCTTTCCAGGCGAAATTCCACTCCAGTCCAGGAGGAGAGACTTCCCCCCGGCATTACACAACCCCGTCCCGCCGGGA
>VXAL01011320.1:126429-148014 GCA_013399475.1 Chauna torquata
AGCCCCGGGCCCCGGCGGCGCTGCGGGAAGGGCCGGGCCGGGCCCGGCCGCGGAGCTCGGCGAGCGGGAACGCGCTGCTGACCTCGCTGACGCCGGTGTGCTGTCTGCGCGCCGCTCCGGTTCCCCCGCTTGCACCTGCCGTGCACACGAGAGGAGGCAGCCACCGGGCCGCCCGGGCGCGGCAGCGAAACCGCCGCGGGGCCGGAAGCCCTCGGCAGCGGCGTCTGTGCCACGGTGGAAGCCGAGCAAAGCCCCCCCCCCATCCCCGGGGAGGGCCGCGGCCTCGGGGCGCAGCGATCCGCTCGGAGAGTGAAAGGGCCACGGAAACGGGGCGGCGGGCGGCGGGCCCCCCGCAGGGGGTGAGCGCGCTGCCCTTCTCCCTGCGCTGCCTCCCGCTCCTGTCCTGTGCCTGGAGGGCCTCGGGGGGGGGCCTGCGGTGGGACGGGAGCAGGTGGAGGACGGGAGCAGGTGGAGGGCGGATGAGACGCACCCGGCACACAGCGCGGGGGGGGCCCTAACTTAGGGTTCGTCTGGGTGCTTGCCCTGCCCCTGGTCTCGGTGTTCCTCAAAGCCAGCCAGGCCTCGCGTCCGCGCAGCAGTCGCTCCTGCATCCCAACGGCGCTTCATTAACTTGAGTCCTACACGAAGCGTTTGCCTTTAGAAATAAACTTAGCGGGCTGAATTAAACGGGTTTGTGGCTTGCGTAATGTGCCAGGGAGGCCTCTTAATGGGACACGGCCAGGGAGAAGGGATGTGGGCTCCGGGGGGGTGACCACCCCCAGCCAGCCCCTGCCCTTTCTGCAGCAGCGTTCACCAGCGCCCGCGGTGATGGTGATGCCTGCCCGGGGATGGTTATGCGTGTCCCAAGATGCTCCTTTCTACAAACGTATCTTTTAAGAGTGAAACAAGGTTGGCAAAAAGGGGAGGGTGTTATCACAGCCCTTGCACCCTGCAGGCCCTCTGACCTGTGGAGGAGGAGACGCTTGGGAGCTGTGGAGGGGGCAGCCGGCTGCGTGGATCAGCTAGGACTAATCAAGACTGCCGGGAGAAATGGCTTAGGGTTAAAGCTTTGAAGGAACCTGGAGGGCTCCAGCACCTCTCGGGCTGTTTCCCTGCAGCTCCGCTCCAGCTGGAGCAGGCCCGAGTGCGTCCCTGCTGCTGTCACGGGTCCTGGGCTCCCGGCATAACTGGGTGGGTGCAGACGCGGCAGTGTTCTGGGAAGGGGGTCCTGAAACTGCAAGGTGGCTCAGGAAGCTGCATCCAGAAAAAAACATGGAAAACGCACGCGCTTAGCAGCGCTCCAGATTTAGCCACGCCACGCTGGTTCCTGGCAGATCATTGCATCCCCCAGCTTGGGCAGACCCCAGCCCTGGCAGCATCTGATCAAATCCAGCCCGATGTCCTGTCCCCCTGCTGTCTGTGACCTGTTGGGTGTCCCCCAAACTCAGTTAGGAAAGGAGTGCAAGCAGCTGTGGCCAGACCACCACTGTCCAGTTGGTGAGGCTAAGAGAAGCCTCGTTAGAGCTTATCTGTACTGCTAAGAGCCAATCCTAATCACTCAAGATTTCTCAGCTTAAGCTGTGATGCGCTTGGGTCAGGAGCATGACTTCTACGCACTTAGCCTTGTGTGTCACCAGGTTCCTGCCATGAGCTGTGGAAATGAAGTGAGGAGAGGGGCAGTGTGAATTATCAGCAGGCCAAGGAGAAAGCCGGGGCTGAGGTTAGGAACAGCACAGCCCGTGGTGCAAGTCTTCCTCTTTCCAGTCCTGTCGCTTGCCAAGGCAGCCAAGGTCCTGCTGTGGCCTCACACTCCCTCCCCAGCTCGCTGAGGCACACAACAGGTTTCAGCTGGGAGCTAACCCAGCTCATCCACTGCCTTGGGAGTGTCACCCAGGGGCTTTTGTGGCTGTGCCAAGCCTTGGGGTCCCTGTCAAGGGCTCCAGGGGCTCCTGCACGCCTCGCTGCCAAATGTCAGCAACTCCTCCTTAACGCTCTGTTTCCCCTCCGTCTGAGGACTCAGGCTGCCTTTTTCAATGGCAGAGCACTGAGCATTGCAACACCTCCTCTGTCAGAGCATCTTCTAATAACTAACCTGGACGATTATTTGCCAATAATTTAGCAAACCACCCTGAAGCAAGAGGGAGTAACAGCAGCAGCGAGTGAGAAGGGGTGGTGGCACTGCTCATCTGGCTGCAGGAGGAGCACTTGTCCTGGTTCAGTCTGGCCATGGCCGCTGGCAGAGGAAGGCAGACGTGCTGCGGTGGCCTGCACCCGCGATGTCACACGCTGCTGCTCCTCAGTCACTACTTGCAGTCACCAATGACTTGGACGCCAGCTTGTGCCCGAGATGTCAAAGGCTCTGTATCCTGTTACTAATCCGCTGAGCCATCCAGTCCCCTGATGCAGGCGTATTTACACCAGTAACCTACAAGTGAAAGGCTCAGGGTTGCCTTCCCACTCCCTTGATCTCTCCCTGTCCCCTGGCAGCTATGCTGAAAAGACTCTCAGCTGGGAATCGGTCCTGCCTGGTCTACAGCCCTGATGATCCACAAGTGGTGTGGGACTTGTGTTTTGGGTATTAGCCATTTCCTGCAGGAAAAAGGGATCAGGATTCAGGATATCTAAAAAAAGCACCAGAGATGTACGGGTCAGAAGCAGACCTCGTGGCTTTGACAGAGAAGAGACATCTAAGAAGTCAACATGAGCCAGCCCTGCTGCCTGGGCCAGCTCCTGACTGTATGGGCTATGGGGCTCAGGTGCCCGGCGGGACGCGCTCTGCCTTGCTGTCTGAAGCTACTTGCAAGCCTCCCTGGTATGGGTTTGAAGATGAGAGCAAAAGGATTACCTCTGGAATTAGATTATTTAGTTTGGAGCTGTAATCTCTGACCCTGCCAGCACAAGAAAATAGTAAAACTCCCTGGGATTATTTGGGTTTTGTTATGCAAATAAAACCAGGCTTGCAGCAAGAGCTTCTGCTGGAAGGAAAAAAAAGAAAAAGAATGCTTGTCTGACCTGTAGGACCTGGCAGAAAAGAGCTAGAGGTCATTTGGCAGACACTCAGCTTTCCTTGAAAGCAGCTGTGGCTCCAGGGCTGCCTCTGCAAGGATACACAGGTGCCCTGTGGCCACCCTTCCCCTAGCACCAGTGTCCCTGTGTTTCTTCGGAAGACAAACACAGCTCTGCCAGGCTACAAACGCACGGACCCACCTAAGCGAAAAGGCCAGTAATTACCAGGGAACATCCCCAGCCATTGCGATGCTGCACTTGTGGGGGATCCTGTGCAGTGCAGATCAGGGCAGCCTCCAGAAATAGGTTTACGTTTTTAAATAAATTAAGACTGTGTCCTGCCATCTGCCGCTGCAGGCAGAGGATCCTGCTTGGTGCAGGACCCGGCGATGAGCAGGCAGAGGCAGCCACCGCGCCTGTTCCACCGACCGTCCGTCGGGCTTGTGCACACCAGCTGCAGCACGGAGCACGTGCCCAAGTTGTCACCGGTCCCCGCGGGCAGGCACACTCACTGTGGCACACGGGCTAGCAGTGCAGCTATCCTCTCGCTCGGCATACCCGCACGCTTCTTCCTCAACGGGCTCTGCTGTGAGCAAAGCACATCTGCATTCAAACACTCCCTGTGGCAGACACAAGCCCGCACAGGTCTGACTCCCTCCCCAGTGTTATCCTAGGCACATATACAACTCACCAGGACTCTGGACTCTGCTCAGTTTATCACCCTCATCTTCTAAGCGCAATACAGCTGCTGTACCAGTAAATATGGAGATCTGCAAGTATACATTTTCCAATTTCTTGGCTCACGCCCACATTTCTAAGACTGGACCAGCTACACAAATACAGACACAGAGTCCGCATACACCCACTTGCAAATAAACCCTTCTTTTGCTGCACTCACAGGTACTACCTGCATTCCCTGCTTTTATGTGTGCACACATAAACCTTTCCCAGCGCACATGCCTGTGCAAACACAGGTACACGCACACATATAAAGAGAAACATGGTTTTTCTCTTGCTGGGATAGCAGTCATTGCTGCAGCTATGCTGGTTAGCACAGCGACAGGAAAGCAGAAGAGAAAATCTTTGTTTGGGACATGGATTTGTGGCCCCTGAGAATTTGACAGGGAACCCAGAAAGTGAGAGATCTGAGATGAAGGAAGCAGAAGGATATCAGTCCCTAATCTCTGTGTTGGAGGAAGAAGGCAACTGAGAGGAAAACATCTCCCAGTTACACTGAGAAACCCACAGCAATGATAATGCCCTTTGAAGCCAAGCAGAAATTAGTCCTGGTAACTTGCAACTGAGCCTCTGCATAGAGGAGAGGGACAACTGCAAGTCCAGTAGGATAGGGGAAGGGAGTGGGGGGTTGCAAGCATCTTGGTGAAAGGGGAGGGAGGATGAGCACCTGGTGTGTCTGGAAACAGCAAGTAGGGCATGGAAGCTGCTGCCATGGTCACTGCTGCAGACACGTGCAGCATTCTCGAGTGTGATCAAGTTGGAGAGCGTTACAGCGCAGACCCTCACTGTGTATACGCTGACAGTCGTGTTTGAAATGGTCTGAAAAGGGGGAGTCAGCTATTTCCAGCCCCACTCCATGCCATTTATCCCACTGCTCCTTACCCTGCGGCTGCAGGGGCTCTCACCTGCCCCCTAGCAAGCAGGGTGGGATGGAGGGCTGGGGACCTTCCAAACTGCCCTCGCCGCAAGGCACCTCCAGGCCCCTTGGCCGTGGGGCTAGCAGGAGGGAGGGCAGAGATCAGCTGCAGGCTTTGTGGCCCGCAGTGTCTCCCCATCCTGCGCCAAGGACTCGCCCCTGGGCCCCAGCGCAGATGCCAGGGTATGCATCTGCCACAGCCCTTCTCCCCCAGCCCCACCACTGCCTCTCACATGGACATCCAGGCTCCACATCATTTCAGCGTGCATATTTATCGCTTTCCCCCCGCAAGACATGTATTTGAATTTTCTCTTGGTAAACATAACCACAGGAGATGCGAATATGTGCCGAGGAAGCATAAATAACTCCACACAGATAGACACACACACAGACAGCAAACACAGACACAGTTCACCAAGGGAAACCAAGAAGTGCAGAGCACGCCCTGAGGCTGCCACCAGTCCCAATGGCTTTGTTCTCATCCACCAAGCCAAGAGGATTTCTCCTGCTCTTGCTTTGCAGCAGCTGGTGGGAGAATAAAGCTGGGGAGGAGGAGTCTAAAGTTGCAAATATCCCATGAAAGCATCATGGCAAGTCCTGGCTCTGCAGTTTCCTGCAATCATCTTGAAGGAATGGTTCCAGTTGTAGGAAGTTGCAAGTCTTTCACAGTGTGAAAGGGTGGAGGGGCATGGGGACCACCATGAGGAAGGAGCAGCAGGTCATCTTGCAATGTCCCAGTTGCAGCCAGCCGATTAACCTTCATGTGGGAACATCGGGGCTAGATGCTCCATCTAGGTCCTCTTCTGCCCTCTCTAAGGTGCTGATTCTTTAGCTGAGAATAATCTTCAACGGGACATCATGCGAACAAACTCTGCAACCAACAAGAAAAGACAGCCCTGAAGCAGAAGATATCCATGGTCCCCAACCTAGCTCTTATTCCCTGGAGATAGCATGCAGCCCGGGATGAAACTGAAGGTCCACACGCTGCTGGCAGGTATGTGCCACTCCACGATTGGCCCTGCAGAGCTCACACAACATGGCCTTTAATCCTTGCGTTAGTTACGGTGATATGATCCCACTAGCAGGGCAGTTCATTGCCTCCAACTCCTTCCCAGCCAGCGTACAGTCTTGTTTGTGCAAGCAACTCCTTGCAACACATTATGGCAAGTGTCGCCTCCCTTCATCGTAATTTCAGAGAACATTGATTTATAGCCTTGGGAGCACAGCAGAATCTCTTAGCAAGCTTGCCACCTGAAGGAGACACTAGTGTTTTGGTAGGTACCGGTGCTTTTGCACAGAAAAGTTTACTTTGATGGATTCCTTGTTTTTGAAGATACAGGTTAACTGTAAGGATACCCTGGATCTATTTCTTCACCACCCTGCAGCTTGTGAAGTCAATTACAATTGTTAAAATTGAGTGTAGATGCCATCAAATATAAATGCGTTTTCATTCTGCAATTGAATTGCCCAGAAATTAATAACTCTGCAAAGAGGAGGGCAGTGGAAATTACCCCCTTGCCTTCTCTTTTTCCATTGATGGAGCTGTCCTTTGACAACTAAAGCAGTAGCTCACAGAGAAAATGATACTGGGATAGCATTTCATGTATTTTAGCTGTCTAACATAATTTAGCTGTGGGAAACCAGGAGAGCTACTGTCAGGTAATCAGCCAGTGCATTAGAACAACTGCAGCTACCAGATACTTTCTACGAAGGCATTTCCATTTTTTTTTAGCATTTTCAAAGCCCTCAGAAACTTCAGGACTGAGACTCCTTGCCATGTAGGAGATCCAAGAATGCCTCTGAGCCAAAAAATTACATCCATTTTATTTTAATTCTGTAGTTACTGTGCTTCACCCTTACTGCAAAGGGACGTCTGGGTTTGCACTAGGAAAACAAGCAGCCTGCCACACTCTCACACCTTCCAGCTTTTATTTCCACTTAGTTGTCTGATGATATCAACTGCTTCCCTTGCCAGGAACCCTGAGCTCTATTAACATCACTCCTGCCGTGGCTAATGGCTAGGATAGTAGCCTAACCACTCTTATTTTTTCCAATTCCTTCTGGCATGGGAAGTGGGAGAAGAAATGAATTATCTCTAGGATTTAACATGACACCTCTAGATCAGATATCTACAGTGCTACTGAGCACATCTGGCATGTGACCATCTTCTGGCATAAAGGTACAGAAACAAGTTCTCTATAAACCCAGATAATAAAGTGAGCCAGAGGAAATGGAAGGTGCAATGCATTCTCCAAACCAATACAGCCTCCTCACAGCTCTTGCAACAGATTTAACAGAAAGGAAAATGTCCCCTAAAAAGAAGTCTGGCATTGTATGTGTGCAGCAGAAGCTGTTTCTCTGTATATGCAGGGCATATCTCTTTCCATGCTAGAACTATGGAGACCCGATTGAAGTTGAGATGCAGCAAGAGAAGATACACAAACGAACACTTCAGCTGAGGAATTGTTTGCTTTTTTCTCCATACTTCAGATACTTGGGCCCAGAGCATGCAAATCTTCCCTTCTGCTTCTACTTCCAAGCTGAAACTCTGACTCACACTAGAGCAGATGGACAGGGAGCATTCATCCCTTCTCACCTTCAAAATCAACACGTCCATCTCCATTCAGATCCACGTCCCGGATGATCTCTTCAATATCCCGATGACCCACCTGCTGCCCTAGAAGCTTCTTCATGGCTTCTCGCAGCTCACTGGTGCTGATCTCCCCATCACCATTGGTGTCAAACTGCAAGTACATGAAAAATACCAGCAGGGGAAATACAGTTAATGGAAATGGATCTTGCTCTAGGTTGGACTTTGTACTGTCCTGCTCCTGAGTGCCCTATTTTTTCTGCATTCCTTTTGCGTCCCTCCTTTTCCTCCTTCAAGTTCCTTTTGGTCTGAATCCAGCCTGTTTTTTCTCCTCAGAAACCCCTCATTACTGCTGTGTCTGCACCAGTTTCCTCTTCCTTGCCTCAAGGGCTCCCTTATCTTAGTGACCTTCTCTGCTCCTCCCTTGTTTCATGCCTGGCTTGGCTCTTTCTCAGTCTTCCACTGTGCTGCTCTCTCCTCCTCTTCTCTTCCCCAGTGGGTCTTCTCTCTTTCCTGTCTCCTGTTGCTCACCTCTCTGGGGGGCACACGGTAGGGAGCACTCACCTCTCTGAAGGCATCACGGAGCTCTTTTACACCAATCATGTCTGCAGTTTCTGCCAGCAGCTTTGGTCCCATCAGCTCAACAAAATCTTCAAAATCCACATGGCCACCCACTTGGGATAAGATGAAAGATTGCGTGTAAGAACTCCATACATTAGCCAAGCCCAGCGCTCACTTTGCACTTCTGTGTGCCCCAGAGGGCTTGGTTCTCCAGGAAGCAAAGCACAGAAGGTGCAGGATAGTGGAAGGAAAAGCAGAGGTAGTTTTACAATGTTTTGTATTTTCTGGATTGTGGGATAGGCAGTGAGCCCAAGCTACTCCATCCTACGTTGCCACGGACTGTCACATCCTTATGGCATCATGTACTGAGTATTGGAGGCTTGATCCCACTAGAGCTTATAGCAACCCTCTGCTGTACCTGTGCCAAAGGGTATGGCAAGGGCACCGCATGATGCTCCTGCACGGCCTAGGAAGTGCCCTGCAGCAGTGGTGGAGCCTTGCTTCATTAGCAGTGGCTAATGTATGTCCAACTGTTTATTCATCATATTTATCCTTTTTCTTACTTGTCCCCTATCTGAAAGCTGGCAATAACACTCTCAAATTCCTAATCACTTGTGTGCCATGGTTATCAGCTGTTTTTGTGTGTGAATGGTTGTGTATGTCACAACTATTTCTGTTTCCTTGACCAGGTACCTTGGCTTTGCTACCTCAGCCTATGTCAGAAATAACATGCACTAAGTATCCCTTTTCCCACCTGGCTGAGGGTTAATATTCCACACAAGACAAGTGTGACACCCTCACCACATCCACAGACAAGTGGTGACAAAAAATGATGGTGAAAGACAAGGGGCACAAACACAGTTACAGTGAATCACATTTGCCACATTTTCCCATGACTCCACCAGCTGCCCCCCACGTAACGCTGCCAGCACAACTCGCTTGCAGTCCATCCGCAGGCGCACAGCAGATCCACAAACACCCACAGCAGAGTGAACAGCCCATCCACCACCCACTCTGACCAAAGCACCTCCATCTTCCCAGTCTTCTTCTTCAGTCTGACATCACCTGACGCCAGCTTCAACATGATGACATCCGCAACCTGTGCACGAACGTCTAACTGCCCACATCAAGGGCAGTTTTACACCTGACAGCAACACCATGGAGGACAACTCTTCCACACGCTGTTCCCACACAGCACACTCCACACAGTCCATTCATCTGATAAGCAAGAAAAAAAGGCATTGACTGCTAGGGACTACAAACGAACAGAGAGATGGTAGGGAGCAAAAATGAGAACCAAAAACGAGAAGGAATGAAAAAAAAAAAACAAAGGAACAGAGACAGCAGGAGACTGAAATAGCCCGAAGCAGCAATGCAGGGCACAGCAGCCACAGGGAGGTACAGCTAGGTGGATATTACTCACGGTTCATGTTGATCTGCTGGGAGAGTTCTATTAGCTCCATCTCAGTAGGCATGTAGCCCATGGTTCGCATGCAGTTCCCCAGGTCCCTGCAGTTAATAAACCCATCCTTGTCTTTATCAAACTCCTTAAAGGCTTCTCTTAATTCTGTGGGAGTGGATCCAAAAAGAACAGTATTGTCAGCGACGGCTTGAAACACCTTTTCCAAGAAACCTCCCCAGAGTCAGCAGCACTTTATGAGGCCAGACTCTCTAAGATACTGCATATTTTCCCAGCAGAGCTCCCTGTGAAGAAGCAATGACTGGAGCAATGTTAAGCTATTCTATCAGCAGCACTGCTGACCCATTCCTTACAGGAAAGCGTGCTTTGACTACAGAGGCTTTGAAGCATCACAAACGGATCTTTCCTAAACTGCACTCCCTAAAGAAACTGCAAGTAGTAAGTTAACTTTTACCCCTACACTATATTCTATAGCCCTCACTGTAGGGATTAGCAGGTAAAACAGCTTCCCTAGAGCCATACTGTTATATCATGCTCTACGACACTTTTTGTGGGAGCTGTGGTGTACAACAGCTCTGTGACAGACAGCATGCCATCACCTCACTTATCCTCCCACCTTGAAGAAGCTGCATTAGATGCAAATTCCTCCACAGTCAGCACTCTTGCAGTTTTACATATTATTTCTTTTGCTGGAGTTGTCAGGAATTATTCCAGTGATCATCTCCCTTGATTTGCCCCATATTATTTTACCCCTTGGGGGCCACCCAGCAGTGGCCAGCCAGTAGGTTTTCACTGGACAGGGAGAAAGGTGACACAGAAGGAGCGACAAGTTTTACCTTCAATTTCTTCCGGACGCAGTTCTCTATCCTGCAAAAAGAGAACACACTATGTTAAAGTCAATTGCTTGCCACAGACAAAGTTTCAGAACAGCACTTGTTGGTACAAACAGTTCTGGGACAAGCCAGAAAGTGAGAGAAGAAACAAGAAGGTGATGACATGTTTAATACCATCTACCTAGCAAGGCTTCCCAGCTGTCCTCCCCAGCGGGGCGGGTTTTAGCCTGCACACTTCCCTGTGGAAACCCCTCTCCTTGTCTGCTGGACAGGGGGATGATGAATGCTCCCCCAAAACAGAAGAAACCTGGGTCAGCACAGGGCCTGTGTGTGGCCTCCCCACCTGATGATACTACGAGCACCCTCACAGGTGCTCACATCATTCCCCAGCACCAAGTCCTGGAGCAGACACCAGCCCTGCAGCAGCTGCTCTAGAGCTCTGACTGTACGTCCTACCAGAGCTCCTGCTGAAACAGCCACATCAAACAGCTGGAAGCTGCCCCTGTAACCAGGAGGTCTATACCATCGTTTGCTTGGATCCCTGCTTGACTCTGTCCGGTGGCGGGACAGGGACAGCCAGGAGCTCTCTTACAGCCAATGTCCCAGTGCCATCTCCTACAGTCAGTCCCCCCGAGAAGGCAGGAACTTCCAACTTCTCCCCAGCCTCAACTCCACATACAAGCATTTTGAAACCAGGCATGAAGGCAGACACACAACACATACATTATCAAGGTCATCTACAAACAAAACAGGACAAGGATTCACCATGTTCAGGAAACACTGCAACTTCAAACATCCAATCTGAATTTCTTGGAAGAAAAGGGAGGATATAAAAGAGTATAGGAAAATTCCAACACTGCACCAAGAAGAAGAGATGAGCACTGAAATGCACTGCTTTCTGGTTTAAATGCCCTTTCTATTTCCTCTCATGGCTCCCAGGCAAATCCAAAACATCTGAGAATTTGGAAACACAGAAATGCAATCTCTTTTGTCGTCTGACTCTCGGCTTTTCCCCTCAACCGTGGGGAGTTTTCTCCTTGCCTTCCAGGTGTCCTGCAGTCTCACCACACGTCCCTGGAGAGAGTGCCCTCGATCAGTTTGAGAAGGATGATGCTTTGCTATTTAACCACAGGCTCCTCTGGAAACTAATGGCGGCTGCTCAGAGCGCACAGCAAACTAGGACACACACTGGTTTACGTCTATGCAAAAGTGGGCTGTGCCAGAGAAGTGACCAGCTTGCCACTCATAACCTTCCCAGAGGCATCTCTGTGCTGGATGGAGCTGTTGGAGCGCGCTGGCTCTGCAGCTTCATCCTTCACAGACCTGGTATTTTCAAACATGTCATCCCATTTGTTCTGCTTTCATCAACGCCAAGTAATAAAAGAGTTCAACCCCCTTGGACCGGATGCACGAGGCCTTATTGCCCTCCTGCCTTAGATAAAACAGCAGATGAAAACCACTCACAAACAGTCCCGACACCTTGTGCACCTCATTCCAAAGAGCTCACAAACATTAATCCCCGGGGTTACTGCGGCGTGCCAACAGCCTGCTGGGCGCTGCAGCAGATGCAGGGGTGCAGCTGCCGCTGCCGCAGCGCGAAGGGTGCCGTGACTCACCCGCGGCAGCTGCTGGCTTGTGAGAGCGCCTCGGGTAGGACCCAGGCCTTCCTCCAGCGCAGTTGTCACAAGACCATCCTCCTCCCCACTCACCGAAGACCACATTGCAACCAACATGACTGACACGTGTCAGAAATGAGGGCTTCATCGCCAGCTGTAATTTCGCACACCAAGGCATTCGTGTCTGCAGGGCTCTGAGCATATCTTTGCACATGCAGATTCTACCATCAGAGAGCCACAGACTGCAAATGCAAAAGGAGGGGGAGTGTTTATGTCCCTCCAAAAATGTGACTCAAGTGGTAACTAACGTCATGAAGAGGTTTTCTGTTTTAAATTTGAAAAAAGATCCCCTAAAATGATAAAGGAGGAAAATTGCTCGGGAAGAAATAGGCTGAATCGCTCTAAAGCTTTTGGACAACATATGGAAAGAGGAATAAAACTGTTCAGAGTTTAGATCCTAGATATGAGCAGAGGTGATCCTCAGAGAGTCCATTATACGTAATGGTCTTACTCTCATTTACTTCTGTTCTATACACAATAAATCCTGTTGGTCTAGAGAGTCAGTAAAAGTAAAGCTGTTTATCAGATGCACTTATTCTGCATCAGGGTAAAGACATTACTAATCCTATTTTGGAAACTTCTTTGGGTACTCTGAGTTTCCAGGGCCTGAACAGGCTGGATATCTGTCAGTGTGAGCTTTCCACTAGAAGCCGGACCGATTTCCTATGATGGGGAGCTCCGTTCATGCCAGCACCAGTAAGTGTACTGGCTCAAAGAATATCTGATCACTTAGTGGCTGAAGGTTAAGAAGAACAAAAGCCCTTTGAGCAGTAATGACTAACAATGATTCTTTTTTGGGTCAATAGTAGAAGGTGAGGTTTCAGAAATAAAGATCTAGCTGTCTCCTACAGCTGTAGATAACCATGTCAATGCACAAGTGTGCAAGACATTTCTTACAGAGGCAAGAAAGCTCTGACTCTCAGGTAATTGGGGTGAGCTTTGTTTTACCAGAAGAATATGGACTGCACTGGATTAATGTATAACAATGCACATATTCACTCATACGTATCCATAAAGTGTGTTAACAGTTTCTTTGCATATGTCCTTAAATTCCTGTTATTGTAGAAATCTAATGTTTACATGCAAAAAATACACTTCTGGTAAAGATACAATATTGGGGCACATATTTCTGTGTATTTATCATGTCCACATGTATATGTTGAATTTACATACAAATATATACTTTCATTGTTTATATATAAATGTAGACATTAGGTGCATATGAACACAGTTACAAACAGGTAATGGATAGATGTGTTTTTCTATTTATCTGTGCATGTACGGGCAATAGTCTGTCACTATTTGCAAATATGAGGACAGGCTGACGTTCCTTGGTTTATTTGGCTAGGATCGCTGCAGCGTCAGGCTGTGTATGAAAGCGTCTAAGAGACTGCATTTCAGTATCTGTGAGGAGGCAGATGCGTGCTCATTTATTTCTGCTTGTATTAGCGTGCTCACTGTGAGCTGACAGGAACAGTAACAAATATGGACATCTCAGTGGGACAGCTTGTTCCCAATATGGATGCGCTGATTTGCATGTAAGTGGCTACTTAGGCCTTAAATGCTAACCTAAGCCTCTGGGAACGAGATGTGGATGTCTTGTTGGAACAACAGCTTTGAACACTGGACTCCTCCACAGTCCATCTGATTATGTAAGTCCTGAGGTCCTAAGTCCTTCTCCTGAATCCATGTGACTGTCTACTTGAGTGTAGGCTTGGATCTATCTTCCATAGCTGCATTTTTAGAATCCTCCTTTCTTGGTGTTTAGGTACGGGGATATCTCCGCACCTCCTTCAGGTTAGACAATTGCCTGTGATTGTATTAGCTGGAGCCGGGATGCTCGAGACCCGGGGCTGAGGGTTACAGAGCTCCATGCACATGGAGCACGTGGGCAGCTCCGCATCCCCGGCTCGCATCCACATGGCGTTGTGCATGTCTCACCCGGCTGGGTGTAACTTACGTACAGGCTGCCTGTTTTCTGCGAAGCCCTTCCTCAGGAAGATGCATGCTGGCCCCAGCAGGTTGTGCATGACGGCGCAGTTCTGGGCCAGCACCATGAGCGGACCCTGGTACTCGCAGGCCGACGGCCCCTCTTCGCTCGTCTGGACAGCCTTATAGCACGTCTTCTCCTCATGGCGGATCTTCCCAGCCAACCAGCAGCAAGCAAACAACACAACAGAGGATGTTACCTCCCCATCTTTCCCAGCCTTTCTTCTGAAGTTTTACTGAACCGCCTCACAGAGCCATTATTGCTAAATTTCCTTCATCTGGTTCACACTGCGTCCCCCCCACTGATCTATTATGATTTGTATGGAAGCAGTAAGTCCAGCAGTTCACTTTCAAAAGCTGATAGAAGTACAGCCAACCAGGAGAATTTCACTTTGAAATGACATCAAACTCTCAACATTGCTCACATCTACCCAGAAACAGCCCAAACGGCCAAGCTCCCACTATCAGCCCCAGAGTTAATGATTCCTTGAGCGAGCTGCAAAGAACGAGCACACCCCAATGTACAGCACGCGTGCCCCGGGCGAAGCTGCTGACAGAGCCGCGTTGGCCAGGGCCTCCCCAGGAGGCGAGACAGAGCCTGCGCAAAGACACTGTGCTAGGCTCCACGTTACATTTCAGCAACACAGCATCAGCCACATCATAACATTATCAGAAGGCCGTTTATAGCATCAGGTGGCTCTGCCAGCTGCAGGCTGACGCTCTCCGTTCCTCTGTAATTAGTTACATCCTCACGGTCTCAGGCAGTTGCTGCACTGGCCTCTTCTAACCACTTACAGTTCCAAGCGGACATCAGTCACAAGCACAACAATTTTGGCTGTTTGCATTTGCACATTTTTGTAAGTGCACACATCTTGCTAAGCTAGGGCTCCAGAACAGAATCCAGCACTGGATTTTGTAAGGAGGCACTGCTTTCCTTTTATAGACATGCACTTCCCTGGCTCTGCAAGAAAAGTCTTATCCTGATATTCCCATGCAGCTATAAAAAGCCAGCACAACCCACAGGACCCTTGGTTTTATAGAATAAACATTAATCATACATCAGATTCCTCTCCAGGAATGATTCTACTTTTACAGCCGGTTGTCCCAGGGGTGATCAGAGAAGCTCTGTCAATTGTCATTGTCTCCTCTATTAACCCTTTCCTTAAAGGCTGCGGTGTTTTTTCAGGCTAAAACACCAGATACACACACACACCCCAGGCACACTTGTCCAAACCTATTGTATCTACTCGCTGTGTCTGCCATGTGCTATTATATTGTGCACACAGTTTGTAGTTTGCATTTTATACAGTCTTACACCAATCTGCTCATGTATAATGTCATGTGAATATCAAGCATCAAAACAAAAACAACTCAAAAAGCAAGCCATGAAGAAAGAAAATGATGAAGCAGAAAAGCATTTTTGTTGCAGTCACAGATGAGGAGGAAATCTGTCTCTGATTAAATGTGACACATCGGACACTTGTCCTTAAAAACCTGAAAGATGAGCATCAGTCCACAAATGGCATATTACTAGCTCAGCTAAATGTCATGGCATCTGTGTTGAACTGCATAGCTTCATGACATCACTGCAATTTATTTTCAAAAATTACCAGCTTTTTTTCTTGGCACAGTTTTCAGTTTAATATACCAAATAATATGACTCACTTAAAATAACCCACATCAGTTCTGCATTTAATTCCAGTGAAGAAATGTGAAAGCTCGAAGGCCCCATAGCCTACACCTAATCCTTGTTCTCTGACCCTTCCAGTCAGTAGAGTTTCTTACCAAGTCACGCAGCAGTACCAAAAACCAGCCATCCCATTATTTTCCTGTGTGGATGAAGATTGCCAGTTTGATGAAACAGTTGCCAAGAGCCACAGAAAAGCCTGGCCAGACAACTCGCCGCAGCACCAGGACGACAACGGGGACATCTTAGCAAGACCCTGACATGGGCTCCCTGCCCTGCAGCTCCAGGCAGGATTTATGGCAGGTGACATTCCCTCTGCCCAGCAGCCTCCCAGGTTTCTCCTGGCAGTTCCCAGTACCCTTGGAAGCTCCCTTCGCCACATTCCTCCTTCATCCAGGCAGAGCCAGGAACGGAGCTGTGATATGGGTACAGGCCAAAGCAACACCAGGTGCCTGTTACAGGGGAAACAGCAGCATGCACAACATAGAAACTGCAAGGAAAGGACAGGGAAGCTCAGGTTTTCTGTGTCTCTTCCGTGAGCAAAGGACCACTACCATTCCTGGCTAAGCCAGGCCCTTGGTTGTGTCACACCAGCAGATCTTGGAGGGGCCTCTTCATCCCTGCTGAGGCAAGGGATGCCTCTCTGGGGGAAAGGCACCCAGGCTGGCCACCAGGGTCACTGGGGGAAAGCGAAGGTGCCAACAGCCAGCACCGGGAGACAAAGACTGAACACTGTCACCCGAACAGGCAAGGAACCAGTCCCTGATAAGGCCAGCCAGTGCCTGGAAGTGGTTCCCAACTTTCTGGTTGAAATCACATAATTAAGGGATTAAATCCTGTCACCCAAGTTCAGCTTTCACACACACGTCATCTACAGTCCCTCTTTACCATTTCAGCAAAACGCAAGAAAAATATAAGCGGGTAACGTTCCTCCATCAACCGTCCCTTGGGAATGGATATCACGTGCAAAAGGCCTTCAAATTCCTAAGCCGTTCTCCTAATCACCTTAACTCTGTTTCCACTCGCTGAGGCAGGAACACACGGTGGAGATCAGAGCAGTAAGAAAGCTGTGCCTGGTGGTTCTGGCTTAACAGCACTCAGATGTGGGCAGCTCCTCAGTCCCAGGACATTCAGGCTCAAAGGAGCTTTAGGGAGGCAGGGGTGGGGTGAGGACAGGGAAGAGTAGCAGGCAGAGAACGATTGCTTCTTCCCACTATAACTCAGTACCACCCAGGGCCCAGCTCCTCATCTTCCTCACTGAGTTTCCTCTGAGTTTGCCCCAGGTAAAACCTGAGAAAAAAAGACCAGGATCACAGAACAGTCAAGTGAAGTTGTACAGTGTAAGACTGACCTGCAAAGTATCCGCCATAACCATGTCTGTTGTAATCTAAAGCACAGCCCCGCAGGAAGTCTGAGAAATTCTCTAACTCAGCTTTGTAACTTCCTCTCTTTAGTCCTGCCATCCCAGGCCTTCTAACGAGGCACAAAGTGCATTATTTGAAGCAGCTTTTAGGAATGAAAGCATAAATTACCTAAAAGACTGATCGCACAGAGTTTTTAAGTTCTTCATTCCATTTTGATTCTAGAAGCCTGGCCACACTTCAGACTTCAACTGCAATCTCCTTGATCATGTCGAGCACAGCTGCAGCCAACTCCTTTTACTGCAAATCGGAGGAATAGCCAAATTGTTTTTTTCAGACGTGTAATGTTTGGGTAAACCTCAACTAGTCCTGCCTCTTCCTGAAGGTCACCCTGACCTAAGGACTGGTCTCAGCACTGTCGAACTGCTTGATGATGAATTCCCTTCTCGTCTGTCCCAACTCTGCCGCAGCAGCACTGCACCATTACTGGCCTTGTTTACAGCAGCCAAGACAGTAAGTAAACTCGGTTTCTGTACAGAATAGGCAAATCTCAGGCCAGAAGAAACTCCCTGCGAGGGAGGCCCTCTCCATAGCAGCTTCTTCCCAGAGGAGCTTTCCCCGATGACAAGGTCTCCTGGGTGGAGCATCCCGAAGGCCATGGCATTTACTGGCAGCAAGGTCTCCATAGAGATAGCTCTTCATTGCAATACTTGGGATGCTTAGCATAACTTTTTCATTCATAAGGAGTGAATCGAACAGCTTTTTGCTGAGTTATCAGATTTTCAGCAATGCCAAGTGAGAATCGTGAGGCTGACAGGTACACAGTGCTGCAACATCTTCCTCAGTCAGACAAGAAATATCACTGGGGCAAACCGTTCCCACTTCACCCTAGTCCCTAACAGCAGAACTGTTCCTGAATGTCATTTGTCCTGAGATCATTTTAAAAAGCTCAGCACACAGCAGTCCGTGGATTGAAGCCTAACAGACACACAGGGCAGCTTGCACATGAAGTACAGCCGGGCCCAAGCATGTATACGCAGGGGCCGTATTGACGTGCGACATGATGCATGAAGACGCAGTTAAGGCCCAGTGCATCCACTCACAGAGGCATGGACAAATGTATCACAGAAAAACATGCTTCTGTACCCAAATACATACCAACAAAACTAGATGTGTGCATACGGAAGGATGGATATACGTAAAAACACACGCATGCCTACATACAGGCTTCTGTGAAGACACGCACCAGCAGGTGTACGCGCACACGCAGCCGCACAAGCAGGGATACGCGTGTCACGCACGCAACCTCCGCCCACGCGCACACCCAACGAACATCACACACCTGCTCACGCACCGCTGAATGAGTACGTAGAGACATAAACAGCTAAGGACACACACATGCTACAGATACGCTCTTCAAGTGTGCCTAGTTTTATGCACCAACAGGAATACATACACATGCCCATCCAAATGTACATGAGTGCATGTCCCTGTGGAAACGGCACGCAGCTAGACTCGTGCAGACACCTCTCGACTGAAGCACATGCACACGCGTGCACACACATACCCAAACTCGCGAGTATATACGTACATTAAGATGCCTGTACAGAAAATGTGTGCCAGCGTATTGTGCACATCAACAAGCACAAGTTGCATGAACGCAGTGGGCAGCTACACGCACACACGGAGCAGGACACATGCCTACTCATGTGCACGCAAACGCACACATTTATTTACACACATGTTGGGGCACTCAGCATCCCAGGCTCTGGTGGCTGCACTTGCACGAGCAGCTCTTACAAAAAAGACTTGTGAAGAGAGATGAACCCCTTGTACACCCACCTCCCTTTCCCATCTGCCCACGACGTCACCCATCCCAAGAAGCAGGGCTGGAAAAGCACAATGCACTTTGATTCAGGGAACATACCTTTTTTGAGAGGTTTCTCAGTGGAGACTTCACACAGTTGCCCATAATATGTTGAGTCTGCCTTTCCGGTGGACTTGGTTATAAAGGAACTGAAGCAAATGATCCCATTAAAGGTATTCCTTGGGAGCAAAGCAAGAAAGGCAGCGCCAGGCAAATCCAAACAGTTACTGGCTGCTGGGGCTTCCCTCTTCAGGGAGCTTTTTCTCTCTCTGCCTCTCTCTCTCCGTGTTTTTACTTTATGTTCACTTTCTTGAAGAGATGAAGCAGGAAGGAGAGGGAGGGGAGAGAACAGACAGAAAGAGGGAGAGAGAGAGGGAGAGAGAGAGAGTGAGAAGGGGAGAGAGAGGGAGGCGGATGTATAATCTACATCAGATTAATGTTCAAATCCCTCCCACCCCCCTCAATCTGCAGGCAAGATTGTTTCACTCATGGGAGAGAGCTGATTCAGGGAGAATTAAAACGGAGAGGCACCACAAGAAGTGATTTCAGTGATGAGTTCAGTGAATCCAGCTAGTTTGGGTCCACACAGCCTCCGAACACTGCAACCCTACCCACCCCCCTCCTAACTCCTCTCAGCTTTTCAATCACCAGAGAGCTAGGATGGCCAGAAGGCAATCCACTTAGGGGCTTGGAGCAGACTCCAGAGCTCGTTTTGGAGCAGAAATGGACCATTTATCTGGGTGGGACCTGCTTCAGCTTATAAAGACTGCAAGTCCCTCATTCTTTTCCTGCCACAGTGGAAGCAAGCCTGGAGGCAGCAGTTCAGGGTCCCTACAATGCTCTCAACCCCAATATAGTAATTTTTAACCACAAGGGAGAGACCTTGAGTCAGTTTTACGGTAAAGTTTTTCCAGCTTTTTGCAAGTAGAAACCAACTGGGGATTCTCCTGCACAAGCCTGCCAAAGATGGGCTCACACCTGAATCCTAAATCCAAACAGCCTCAGGCAGGGTAACATGAAGCAAAGAATTTGGACATCAGATCCATTCATTCTGTTTCCAAACACCTGAGTCCTGTGATAAATCAGGGGCTCCTAAAGCCGTCTCTGAATTCTGAGCTTCAGGCCTGTTGTGGTAACAGAATCATTTCTGAAAGAAAAAGGATGAGTCCCCAGTACCTTCTCCTCTGTTCTCAGGCTGAGCATAAGAGCATTCAGTTTGAAAGGAGATTTAAAATGCATTAAAAAATCACCATCACCCCAGGCAACAGGACGTGAACAGGATAGTGAATGTGTTCTTAGCTGTGAAGCCACCATGGCTGCAGCTCCACAGTGATAAGAAGCCATGGCATGAAGAACTACCTCCTTCAAGAACCGCGAAGGCTGAGCTGACACTGATCCTACACCCTGTCTATGCAGCAGGCTGGTTGGACACTCAGATGTTCAGCTGAAAGATTTCACAACTTTTTTTGCAAGTATGGTTCTAAACAAAAGGTTCTGGGAAGACCAACCCACGGGCTGAGCACTTGAACCACATGCTTTCTTCGTGCAGAAGCCAAAGACTCACTCTCCTGGCAGATGTAAGACTGTAGGACAGAGAACGGTGAACTATCAATGTCACAGCAAAGCGGGGCTTTTTCTGCTTCCACCCTGACGGTGCTGTGGCAAATTAAGTATGATTGTAAGGTGAATCAACAGCTGCTTTAGAGCCTAGAGGCTTCTTCCACCTGAGGACATTAGTTTAGGAGCCCAGCCATGACGAGAGTCAATAGCTTCTCCAATTCCAGTCACAGCCAGAAGTGCATGGCAATATGGAATAGTGGTTCTTGCTCTTCCACGTAGTAGCCACTTTCCAAGAGTGAAAGCAGTGCAACAGCCTCCTCTCAGATCCCCTCAGTGCCTTCTGTGCTGCATGGCCTGGGAGGAGCTGCATGAAAGCCCACAGGACCTCCACAGTAAGAAGCTAGGGTAGCAGATACTGGAGGACACCCTTTGTACCCAGGGCAAACAGAGAGAGGGAAAAGGGGATGGGGAAGCTCTGGTCTGGAAGATCTCCATATCGGAGCACACCCATGGTGGGTTGGGAAGCAAAACTTTTCCTAAGCTGGCCCTGCCACTTCTTGTCACAGTTTGAGGATCCCCGATGTAGGGGAAATACACAGTCACTCCTTGGGGCTGTGCCAGCCCTGGGCCCCTGCAGCAGGAGACATCGCAGGAGGATGTCAAAACTCCCAGCTCCTCTCAAGGCTGCCATCTTTGGATCTATTTCTCTTTCCCCTCATAAAGCAGCTAATGGGAGGCTGATGTACCCTTGGCCAAAGTGCTGGTCGTTAATAACGTCCTCTGTCAATTGGAGCCGTTCCCCAGGCTCCTTGTTTATTGATGAAGTGCTTGTCTCCCTTGAGCAGAAGTTGCCACACAGTGAGCAAGGCGCCTGGGCTCCTTCCCGAGACAAATGACTCCAATTCCGGAGCAGAGAGGAGAGAGCATCACCTCCCCGCTGTGAATAAATCTCCTCTTGACAGGCAGCGTGGACACCAGGAACAACCTGCAACTGAGAGGTGCCCGTCTCCTGCATCCTCCTGGAGAGAGGGAGCCGAGCAAGGGAGTCAGGTATCTCCTGCCAGCAGAACCCATTGCAGCCCCCAAACTGCCAGGGGACAGCTGTGAAAGACAGGCAATGAGCATGTCTTACAGAGCTCTAAATACCCCTCAACAAAAGTTGAGATGGTCACTCCCTAAACATTAGCTTGTACCAAAGCATTAAGAGCCAGCTACCACAGCAAACTGCTGCATTTGCCTGCTCTCCTACTTTTCTTCCCTGAACTTGCAGGCCGTTATAGAAAACACGCAGGGCAGAGTGAGAGTGCTGAAATCAGCTGCCAGGTTTGGAAGTGAGCTCACAATCTGGGAAGGGAAGGGAAGGGAAGGGGAAGGGAAGGGA
>VXAL01011321.1:0-30797 GCA_013399475.1 Chauna torquata
GATGGGCTTGTGATCGAGGGGTGTACCTGACCATGAACACTATTGCCCAGGTTATACATGAATGTGAAACACATACTGCAATTAAGCAAGCCAAGCGGTTAAAGCCTCTCTGGTATGGAGGACGATGGCTGAAATATAATTATGGGGGGGACCTGGCAGATTGATTATATCACACTCCCACAAACCCACCACAGCAAGCTTACAATGGTGGAAGCAACCACCTGATGGCTGGAATCATATCCCCTGCGCCATGCCACCACCTGGAACACTATCTTGGGCCTTGAGAAGTCCTATGGCAACACGGCACCCCAGAAAGAATTGAGTCAGACCATGGAACTCATTTCTCAAACAACCTCATAGACACCTGGGCCAAAGAGTATCGAGTGGGTATATCACATCCCCTGTCATGCACCAGCCTCTGGGAAAACTGAATGATACAGTGGACTGTTAAAGACTGCACTGAAAGCAATGGGTGCTGGCACATTCAAATATTGGGATACACATTTAGCAAAGGCCACCTGGTTAGTCAACACTAGGGGATCTGTCAACTGAGCTGGCCCTGCCCAGTCAAAACTCTTACGTACTGTAGAAGGAGATAAAGTCCCTGTAGTGCACATAAAAAACTTATTAGGGAAGACAGCTTGGGTTATTCCTGCCTCGGGCAAAGGCAAACCCATTTGTGGGATTGCTTTTGCTCAAGGCCCTGGGTGTACTTGGTGGGTAATGCAGAAGGATGAGGAAGTCTGATGTGTACCTCAAGGGGATTTGATATTGGGTGAGAATAGCCAATGATTTCAATTGTATGGTGTTAACTGCTAATATAATGCTGTATGTCATCACTACTATGGTTGCTATATGTCACGTCAAAGTATTATAGTAAGAGTCACCCAGACTGATGAAGAAAGAATTTTGATGGAACCGAGCAAAGTACAGCAGTGATAGAATCAGAACTGGCCTCAGCATGCAATCATTCAACACCATATACCATCTCTCCTGCCCAGAAGTTATGAAAAACAAATCACAAAGTCATGGACTAAATGAACTCTATGAACATTTTAAAGGGATGGCCCATAGACTAAGGAAATGATATCTGTGTGTATATATCAAAAGGCAAGAAAGCTAGTGATTAATTAGGATGTAATAGAGAGTATGGGACCTAAACATGATGTAAATGGTATGGAATAAGGGGTGGATGTTGTCTTGGTTTCAGCTGGGATAGAGTTAATTTTCTTCCTAGTGGCTGGTATGTGCCCTGTTTTGGATTTAGGAGGAAAACAGTTGTGATAACACACTGAAGTTTTAGTTGTTGCAGAGCAGTGCTTACACAGAGCCAAGGACTTTTCAGCTTCTCATACCACCCTGCCAGCAAGGAGGTTGGGGGTGCACAAGAAGCTGGGATGGTACACAGCAAGAACAGCTAACCCAAAGTGGCCAAAGGGATATTCCATACCNNNTTATTATTATTATTATCATTATTATTTTGCCTTTCTTTTCTGTCCTATTATACTGTTTTTATCTCAGCCCACGAGCTTTTACTTTTTTTGTTACGATTCTCTCCCCCATCCCACTGTGTTGGGGGGGAGAGTGAGCTGTGTGGTGCTTAGCTGCCTGCTGGGTTAAGCCACAACAGCACAACAGCTATGAAAGTATAAGTTACCAGTTGTATTTTATTTAAAAATAAATATAAATTCTAGGGAAAAAAAGTAAAAGTGGGATAAAATGAATATAAAAGACAATTAATAGACAGCCATTCCAAAACAGGAAGGTATGGCTTGCAAGTTCTCTGCCTTCTGGCCAGCTTTGTCAGCTGTCTATGAGTTAGCCGCTCCAGCAAAGGGGAGATGTGGAAGAAATGCATGGCCTGGCACTGTGCTTCACAGGATCTTGCAGGCAAGGATTTCTACACCTTGAGGTACGCCACGAGAGGAACTCCAGTCTTCCATTAGCTTCTCTTCCCCTATCACAGGACCCCTACTCACCTCATAACATGACCCTTACTACATGCTCTCTGCCAGAATGAGAGACATTGTGCTGGGACAGAAGAAATTCAGGGAGTTTGCTTATGTCATGTGATGCTTTAATTCTTAATTCTGCAGCAATTACCAAGTGACATCCTGCAGATGGTGTCATGCAGATGGTTGAGAATAGGTGGTCAGAGTTGCTTGAATGCTTATAAACCAATTCTTTGGCATGCTGATGTTGGTACGAAAGAATTGTGCATATTCCTTTTTTTTTTTTTTTTTTTTTAAACAAACTACAGCTTATAATAAGAGATTTTGGTTGCATATATACCCAGTAAATTGCTCTGCAGCCATTTTTAATGACCATTCCTATCCAAAGGGATAGGATTTCTATTTGCTACAAGTTGTTGCCAGAAAGGTTCAGATTCTCTTCAAAGATCTAAAGCATTAGAAAGGCCTAGAAAGTCAGTTTCATTTCTTTCCATGATCTAATCCTTTGGTTCAAAAGACAGTAAGTTTATACCAGCTGTTGAAGTATTTCAGGAAAATAGCTGTTCCTACTGTGTTTTATTATGTCTGATGCACCCACTCTGCCACTTGAGAATGATTACATCAGCAGGAACAACAATAATAAAGAGTGAAAATCTGTGTTTGGATAGTAATTACATCATTTCTAAACAATTCCAGAGATTTCTTTTAATGTAATTTCTTCAGCATAAATTGATGGTAAACTTACAGGACTGGATGGCCATTCTGCATCTGGTTTCTGTTACTGAGAAGTTGATGTGCACCATTTGCTCAAGCCGTCTGCAGAGAAAAAGGTCTTTTTTTTTTCACCTTTTAAGAAAGACTACTTTTGCTTTCAACATCTTAGGCTTGAAGTAACACAAGGCACATGTTATTTCCACATAAGTATGGGAATGGTGTTGTTAAAATTGTTATGCAGAACTTATTTATATACTTGACATATGAGGGATACACTCTAGAGGAGTGGAATGTCCCATTTTAAATGTTTGGTGTGCATTAAGGGGCTGATAAAAAAGCCTGCTGTAACTGGTGGATGTCTCCCTGATTTTACTAGAATGTACCAGATCCTTGGCCCTATTTGCTAATAGACCCAGATACTGTGAAAATATTTGTATTTGTCTGCCTTTTCACTTGCAACATTGTAACTTTGTTAAAACATTTTCTTAATGGATTCCCAGAGTGAAGGAAGACTCTTGTTTTTTTATGTGGTTCTAAATAAGAAACTAAAAATGGGAGCAGCTTATGTTACTTTTCACCAAGACAATCTTTACCTACTCTTTTTTTTTCTTAAGCCCCAATGATGCTGATGAAGGTACCGCAAGGCTTTGTTGACCTGTGTGTCTGTGGCAGTGACCCAGAAGACAAAGCTGTTGCCACATCCCAACTCTTGCTGCCAGAATGAACACTCTAGATGCCAATGTTGACTCTAAGTTTCAAAGTTAGGCATGCATTGGAGCTGATGTTTGGGTCTGAAGTATTCAAAGAGATTGAAAGGTTATTGGCTGCTCCTTCAAGGAACTGTCAAACAATCTAACAACACCTGAAGGTGAATGAGAGAATTAAATCTCCATGCTGGGCAATGGACTCCAAAAAATGCATGAATTCTACTAGATTTGGTGCCATATTCAGAGAAAGCTACATCCAGTATATGGACAGTCAAATGGATACGCTAAAAATTATAATCATTCTATTAATACATTTATGAAAGAGAAATCCCATCCCTCTTTCAGCCAGTTTTCAGTCTGAAATTTAGTTAGTACCAGATGTATTTTTCAGTTGAATACAAAGATTTTTTCCCTTTTATTAACGAGTCTTTCAGAAATACCTGACTTCTTTTCTAACAATGTAATAATATCTCCCCTTACAGATGTAGTAAAGATTAGTGCAAAAGACATGAGCTATGTGATACCCCCCCACTTTGAGACACACTGCAACTACCAACAGCTTTGCCATTTATGTGACAGGTTTTGTTTGTGGAGTTCTTGAAGCTGTATGCCAGTGCCCATCTACACTCAACTACAACACAGCCATGGTGTCACTTAGGTCACAACAGTCAAAATTGTATATATAGACTGCTCCTTGGTATTTGATTTAGTCCTTGTGATAGGAGGTTGACTTTGCTAGTTTTGGCAGATGAAAGCCTGCCTCTTCCTAGAAATAATAAGAGAAGGCAGCTAGTATTTCCTCCTGCAGAACAACTGACAGTAAAGGTAAACTTTCCCAGCTATGTTTTGGTCTATTTTGTAGCTTACTCTCCATCCAGATAGACTAATTAGTAAAGGGCATGAGTCTCTGCCCTTTCTGCAGGGACCATCCATAGAATGTCTACTAAAATTTAGGATGATAAGAGTTTTCTGCACTGTATTCCTAATGTGAATAGTAATATATTCAAATTTTAGAAACCCTCCTTCAAAATAGATTAGCTATTTACAAGCTAAGAAGACCTAAGAACTAGGAATTGCGTAGGCAAGGTAGGCATGCTATCCAGAGAAGCAGAAACGTTTTTATGGCTCTCAGTGTCAGATAATGATTCAGTGAAGTGGAGACAAGTAGAACAGGTTCAAAACACATCAGGAAAAAATATTTAAAAATTTTCAGCAGCCGCACCTGTTTGTATTCTGTCATACAGGAAAAATAGCAATGGTCTACACATGATGGTAGCTAAAATGCTCAAATGGCAGAAATACTATTGCAACATTATGTGCCCTGAAGAGCACCTTGTCCTGCTGAAGACAGAAAGCATAATTTTCATTGCAGATAGTCTTCAGACAACATTCTGACTTTAAGTAATTGATTTGACTGTTGTTAGAATAACATGGATAAAGCACAGCACCATCTCCCTGGTGGAAATCTCTTTACTAATGTGGTTTAGTACGGGAAATTTTGTGCTTCTTATTAAGAAGAAGAGCAAGCTTCTTTATCACTGTCTTGGATTATGAGTCTTTATCTTCCCGATCTGCCTTCTCAGAAGCATACCTAATATGGTCAGCTGCCACACCAGCTTGGGCTATAAAGATCTCCTATCCCAGGCAATGCTAAACCCTCTCTGGGACTGGTTGGGAGAATTCAAAGGAAAATTTAAGGTGACACAGGAGGTGATTTTGATACTTTCAATATGTGACCTTCAGCTGATCTTGAATTGTACCATTATCCCACTCTGGTGATAATGATGTCATCTTCTAAATGCAATGTAAAAGTCAGGTTTTGATCTTAAGAGGTAATGAGGGAGCCTTTTACCTAGTTTTCACTGGACATTTTGGCCTCCCTATTTTCCAGCACCCCATGAGGCGCTTTGCACCCAGCCTACAGCATTTTATCCACAGCTTGCAGTACTACCAGTTTTATGTTTTAGCACACATGCACACAAATCAGTTTTATAAAACTCACTGTTTTGTACTGTAGAGCATCAGCCAGCAGTGTACTGTTCCGTTGCAATCAAATGGGACTGAATGATGGATCATCTGTTTTACTAGATAAACAAATGAAAAGTAAATCTATGTATCAAGTTTATGTTGGTGTTACAGAAAAAAAAAAAAAAACCACTTCATAATGTTTTTAAAATAAACTCCTACAAAATGACTGATATTTAGGAAGGAGCATTGTTAAATTTTTGGCTTATAGTGGCTGGGAAATAATTTTTGTCTTCAGAAAAAAAAGCTTTTTCTAGAAGTATTACTACTACAGTTATGATACCTGACCTTCCACAGCGCCAAGGGAGTTCTGTGATACTCTGAACACCAGTAATTCCACAGGAAAATGAGCCTGCTTGTTTGGATCAGGAGGATAACCTTGAATTGAATCTCCTGGTAGCCTGCTATTTCAGCACTTCAGTTCATATTGTGCAGTGGCCTCGAAGTACATCAACTGGATGCCTTCCAAATAAAGGTAAGTAGGAAGACATAGTTCAGCAACAAACAGGCATTTGGTCTTTGGGACCCCTCTAAAGGGGTCCCAAGAGTGGGGAATACTCCATCCCCAAATGCCACGTATTAAAATATGCATAGTGAGGATGCCAGGTTCTCAACACCAACTGTTACACTGTGCATATCTACTCCTGCTGGTTTGCTGTATCTGCTAAGGTAGACTTTAGGACAGGACACCACTCTGCAATTGACAGCATGGGCTTGCTGTGGATTCTCTGTGTGCTGTGATCCCAAGAGTGAAGCAGTGTCAAAGCAAATTGCTTCCATGTCCAGTCCTGCAAGCACGCTTTCCATTTGAAACATTGAAGTTCACAGACAATTTCTTCCTGTGCTATGATATTTTTCAGATACCAGCTGCACCATGCTTTGGCATGATCCTGATTATAGTGTTTAAAGTCACCTCTCAAAATATCTTGCTGTAGACAATTCACATTTATTTATTCAGTAAACAAGATGAGGTGAGAACATTGTACTTATTCAGGTATTATTGAATGTTGATCTTATAAGCTACAGCTGTTCTCAATGAACTTTACGAACTTCTACAAAGCTCTTTTCAATTTCACTCCACCCATTGGATCAGTCTGAGGAATATTGAAGACTCCAGAGCTCTGTGAATCCTCAGATCCATGTCTTGATTTGAAGCTCTCCAATTTTTGGGAAGACTGAAATCAATGCTGATTTTAATCACTATAAATCTTATGTTATTAAATTATTATTTTTATTACATATTCTGATAGTATCAAAGGCACTTGTGAGAATGACCATCTGCTCATCAACTGTCTTCTTTGAAGGTGTTCATGTATAAAAAAGGGAAAGTGTACCTGCATTGAATCTGCAACGTCAATTTTACTTCATAAGAGGCTTGTGGAGATCCTGAAAGCATTCAAAATCTAGACTCATTGTGACCAAGAACTATATTTAAAGATTTGGAAAGTTTACTACTTTCTTCATTAAAATGCTTCTACTGCTGAAAAATTTTTCATTATGTTTTCAGTTAGTTATTGTTGTGGTTTAACACAGCAGGCAGCTAAGCACCACAAAGGCATTCACTCACCACCGCTGCCCCCAGTGGGATGGGGGAGAGAACTGGAGAAAGGTAAAACTCATGAGTTGAGATAAAGACAGTTTAATAGGACAGAAAAGGAAGGGAAAATAATAATAATAAATTATATATATACAAAACAAGTGATGCATGATGCAGTTGCTCACCACGTTTTCACCAATGCCTGGCCAATCCCTGAGCAGCAGCAGCCCTCCTCAGCCAAATTCCCCCCGTTTTATTGTTCAGCATGATGCCATATGGTATGGAATATCCCTTTGGCCAGTTTGGATCAGCTGTCCTTGTTCTGACCCCTCCCAGTTTCTTGTGCACCCCCAGCCTCCTCACTGGCATGCCTTCATGAGAAGCTGATAAGTCCTTGACTTTGTGTAAGCACTGCTTGGCAACAACTATAACATCGGTGTGTTATCAACATTATTTTTCTCCTAAATCCAGAACATAGCATCTTACCAGCCACTATGAAGAAAATAAACTCTATCTCAGCTGAAAACAGGACAGTTGTCAAATCATTGGTGCTTGTCAATAAAGTTATGTTTATACTGCTTTATTGCCCAGTTATTTCTGAACAAGAAATACAATACATTTGAGGAGTGCTTTGACTTTTTTTCTGTCTTCAGTCAGCCATAATGTGGCCAAAGCAAATGTAAGTCAATTTCATAAAATATTTCTGACAGATAATACCATCTTATTTGTTCAGGATAAAGCATGCTGTTACTCATGGCAGTGGGGAGTATTTCCAATGCATCACCATGGCTTAACAAGGTATTCATTTTTTGCATTTGTTGGTAGCTTATCTTCCCTTCTCACTCAGCAACTCAAAGGAAATTGGTAAGTGCGAGGGATTTGCATGTTTTAAAAGAAATTATGCCTGCAGTTACCTTTTTTTTTTTTTTTAACACAGGCGGTGATCTTTAAAAAAAACATGTGAGCAATTACTTTGCCGTATACCATGACAGATTTGACACCAAGTATTCATCAAACTGTTGCAGCAACTCTTGCAGAACAAGGCACTGCCACTAACACTACTTCAACCTAAAGAACATTTGAAGGTTTTGAAGGCAATTCAGACTGGCAAATCTCTGAAAGGAAACCAATATAGAAATTTCTTTCTGCTTTGGAAACAGGACATTTGTTCAGTGGGCCACAAAGGTTAAATTAAAAAAAAAAGCAAGCAAACAAACAACAAAAAAACAGATAGAAATTCTCCTCTACCTGGCTGAGGAAACCGTAGAAACCAGGGAAAGGGAAACCTTTTTGAATACCTCTTTCTCTTACTCTCCTACACAAAATTATCATATCTACTGAAACTCCAGCTTTACCAGGTGAAATATTTGGTGTTTTTAATGTTCTAAAAGAAGATGTTTCAACAAAGTAATGTAGAGGCAAAGCAACTCATCCAACCAACACTTTAAACCTATTCACTGGAAAAGCTTTTTCTCTTTCTTTTTCCATTTCATTTTTTTTCTTTCTTTTTCAAATTTTCTCTCTCTCTGCTTCTCTCTCTGCTTCCTTTTCCTTTTCCTTTTCCTTTTCCTTTTCCTTTTCCTTTTCCTTTTCCTTTTCCTTTTCCTTTTCCTTTTCCTTCTCCTTTTCCTTTCCCTTTCCCTTTTCCTTCTCCTTTCCCTTTCCCTTTCCCTTTTCCTTCTCCTTTCCCTTTCCCTTTCCCTTTCCCTTTCTTCTTCTTTTTCTTAACTCCAGAGCTAATGTAATATAGCAAAGCAAATATTCTGTTTGGTGTTTTTACCAATTCATCATGAGAAAGAAGGAAAGCTCTTCACTCTTCCTGTGCTGCAGACATCACCTACAGTTTTATGCCCTTTTCAGAAATTTTCCATGATACTGGCATTTTTATTTTGTTTTCCAGCCAAATATTGCTCCTGCCAATTCATTGTGTAATTTTCCTAGTTAGCAGTTACAGAAAAGAGAATGTAATTTTCTCCAGGCAACAAGAAATACACCTAGATTGATATCCAATGCAAACTTGAAATCCTGGGTATCAGGTACCTGGTGATACCTGAAAAAGCCTTTTTTGGACCTGTGCACTCCTTGAGTGAAACAACCAGTCTGGGCTATTTGGCAAGAAATTTGTTGAAACTCCAGAGAGATTTGGGCAAGTTTTTCAACTTGAAGTTCGTGTGAACTATGAATTTTAAACTAAAATTCAGGAAGGAAAATTACTTATGAAAATGAAATCTCCTGAGACAGAACAAGGTATTTTAATATCCTTCTATTTTCATCCAATATGACTAGACTAAGTTTTTGTAAGGCCCACAGCACTAATAGAAATTAGTACTTATTTTATCTATTTATTTTATTATATTATGTTTTTTTCTCTATGTGGATGTGAAATACATGTACAAAATCAGGTTACAACAGCATTACTAAGGTTACAAAATCCAGCCCACATAAATTAAATACTCATAGATTTAGGGGTACTATGCAAACCTGATTTGTTTTTTTTTTTTTTTATACATATGTACTATAATACAGTCAAGAAATATATCACTGAGTTCCAGTGTTTACCTTGTACATCTGCCAGTACAAGGATAGAAGTTGCTCATTCATCAAGCAGCAAAGTACTTTTCTAGTCAAAATTCCTGCCTTATTTACTGCACATTAGTTCTCTGTCAGTGCAGGATTTGAGTTATTTCACCATGCCACTTTTTTTTTTTTTAAGCAGTCATCCCTACAGTTTGTAAAACTTTATTACTTTGCTTTTATGATAGCTTTTTAACACAAAAGTAAGACACGGAGAGATTAATGCTACAACTTTTTATTTTGGGCACCCAGTTAGAAACACCAAAGAGCTGATTTTTCAGGGGAATAGACAACAACCATTCGTATACTAAGAGCAAAGCTTCCAGACCGTTTAATATCTGGTAATTTTACCACATCTAAAATTCAGAAATATCATCCATTACATACTCAGCCAATAAGGATCACAATTAGTTAGTGACCACATGAGGCAAGCTTGATCTACACGTCTTTGACTCCTGCAATTCCTTTGGTAGAGGTCAAAGCAGAGTATTGTTTTCAGAGAATCTGAAAAATTATATAATCTTTTCTCTTCATGCACTCCTCTACATCATTATTTTCATAGCTTCAAGGTTCCTAGACTCAAGTCTTCTCACTGTATAACTCTGACTTGTGCCCAGAATTGTTCCAGCCTTCAATGGCCAAAAAAATCCCTACTTATTCTAAGACTGGTTTATTATCAGTAAATATGGAATTTCTTGAAGACCTTTACCGACAATATGCAAACTCCTTTTTGTTTTTTCCCCCAGAAGGACTGTAAAAGGCGCAGAGATGGATTTCATGCGCTTGCGTCAAACAGGGCCACTCAAAGATCTATAGCAAAAGTACTTTTTAAAAGGGGTTAGAATGTGTTTTCCCTTGTTAATCTTATTCTCCAGAATGGCAGAAAATTTTCAGAAAAGTTTAGTGTGAGCAGATATAAAATATAAAAATCATAATCCTAAAAATGTAAACCTTGGTAAAAATTGTAAATTGCAATTTCAAGTACCAGCAGTCTTGATACATGAGTTATGGCGTTATGCCACACCATGGTGTTAAGGCCTCACCTCTGTGCCTGGGAAGATCATGGAACAGAGCCTCCTGAAAGCTATATTAGAGCGTAGGGAAGACAGGGAGGTGGTTTAAGACAGCCAACATGGCTTCACCAAGGGCAAATTGTGCTTGACTAATATGGTGGGCTTCTGCAATGGCGTGACTAAGTTGGTGGATAAGGGAAGAGCAACTGATATCATCTACCTGGACTTTTGTGACGTTTTTAATACAACATCCTTGTCTCTAAATTGGAGAGAGATGAGTTTGCTGGAGGGACCACTCGGTGGATAAGGAATTGGCTAAATGCCTGCATCCAGAGAGTTATAGTCAATGGCTCAATACCCAGATGGAGGTCAGTGATGTGTGGTGTCCCTCAAGGGTCTGTACTGGGATAGACACAGTTTAATACCTTTATAAATGACATAGACAGTGGGATTGAGTGCACCCTCAGTAAGTTTGCAGATGACTCCATGCTGAGTGGTGCCTTTGACATGATGGAGGGAAGGGATGCCATCCAGAGTGACCTGGACAGGCTCGAGAAATAGGCCCACATGAACCTCATAAAGTTCGACAAAGCAAAGTGCAAGGTGCTGCACCTGGGCCTGGGCAATCCCTGGTGTCGGTATAGACTGGAGGAAGAATGCACAGAGAGCAGCCATGAGGAGAAGGACTTGGGGGTTACTGATGGATGACAAATTGGACATAAGCCAGCAGAGTGCTGTTGCAGCCCAGAAAACCAATAATAACCTGGGCTGCATAAAAAGAAGTGTGGACAGCAGGTTGAGGGAAGGGATTCTCCCCCTCTACTCTGCTCTTGTGAGACCCCCACCTGGAATACTGCAGAGCTTCACCTGGAGCTCTGGGGCTCCCAGCATAAGAAAGATAGGGATCTGTTAAAGTGGGTCCAGAGGAGAGCCACAAAATTGATTAGAGGGCTGGAACACCTCTGCTATGAAGATAGTCTGGAAGAGTGAAACATATCCCTGCCCATGGCAGGAGGAGTTGGACTAGATATAGTTTTTGGGAAAACCAGTACTAGTATACAGAAATCTCTCTCTGAATCAGTTTCTCTCCATAAACTCTGATAAAGATTGTTCCTTTCTCTGTGGGAAATATTTTCCACGGTCTTTGTACTATCAAATTGCTGCTGAAAATCAGGTTCATTTTGTTTCTTTGCTTGCATGGTATACCCTGCTTAGCTGGGGCTCATGAATGACCCAAAGGCAAACAACTTAATATTTTGCAGTCTGAACTTGGAAGCTTTACTTTTCCTATTTTCATGAGCGGCACAATTAACCAGCTACTTTTATTGTTAAAGTAAAACTGGTACAGATACTATGGGAATGTATGTATTAGCATGTAAAACTTTGTTTTATGAAAATGATGTAAAAGTCCAGTTATGCACTTGGACCCCCTGAGATACATGTGTACTAACATGTAGCTGCCACAGTTTCCTTCTAGTTAATAAAACAGCTGAGAATTATATTTTGTTGTATGAAAGACCTGCAGTGAGAGTAGTTTCTGCAGTATATTGAAGATGCCATTTAAAGTACTAGTAACTATCTGCTTTCAGGTAAGGTACTGCAGATAACCCCAAGAGAAAGAGGGCAAAACCAGTCTTGTGAAGACTGAGCTACAACTGCTACTTCTTTTCTTTTTTTTTCTTTCTTTTTTTTTTTTTTGTTAGTGAAGCATATTTTTTTCACCTTTACTGAATCAGCCTGTTCAAGTTATAACAAAAATTGCTTACCACAGTCTACATCTCGTTCTGAGATTGAGCTATTCCTGTAAATCAGATTGTGCCATAACACTATCAAGAGCAATGATTTTTCTATCTGTTAAATCCTTTACCTATTCTCCTTAAGGAATATTTAATATTTTTATGTTGTAATCACCCTCTTTCAAATTTACAAATAGCTAACAGTTAATACAAACTATTTGCTTGGGAGATTCGTAGTGCATCAATAGGACTTACAAGCTTTAAAGTATGTATATAAGTATTTCACAGGCTGAGTGCATCAGATTTATTTGTTTTGCAATATGACAAGACACTTGAACTAAGCTTTCTAACTTGAACTAACTAATCTTACTGTGTAGCAGCTTTTCTTTGAAACATGTTTGACATTAATAGGCAAAGGGAAGGTAGAAACGTCAGGGCAGAGCTGTAGGCATTACTCCTCAGAGTCAGTGTAGATCAGCAGCTCCGTGGAGCAAGGACCATTTCTGATGTGTTTATACAGTGCCTTAAAAAAAGGAACTCAGCTCTCTGGTGGAGGCCCCAAATAGCCAGTATAATACCACCAGTAGTAAGTTACTACGGTGTGGTATTAGACTACAACATTGTATTTTTCCATTCCAACAAGAAATATTGCAAATTGTGTGAAGGTTTAACTGAGTGGAATACTGCCCCACAAATGATTTACTGGAGGAGAGCAGTATGTTAGGATAAATGGTGTGGCATGCAAGTTTTAAAGCCAAGTTGCTTCTAGGTGCTGCATGAAGCAAAACAGTGCTGCTAACAGTGTACCACAGACATCTGTGTAACTCTGGCTGTTTGCCAAATAGGTCATTGCTAAAGAATCATACTACAGCTTCATATATATATTTATTTCTGGAGGTGAATGGTTTTCTACTTTCTTCTACCATTTTCTCTCCACAGTTCATTTTGCTTTCTCAGGAGATGATACTGTCACAGTAATTTCAATCAGAAATGTCTATTATGACTTCTGCATTTCATGTAACACTTCCTTCTCTCCATCATGGGGATTGAAGTGAAAGAAGGGTTTTAAAGCTTTACATCCAGATTATCTGGCATTAGAACCTGTGATATTCTTCTCTGGGTTGCAGTATTCTTCCCACCATCCCAAGCCTGACTTACATTACAAAATTTGCAGCTGTGGAATATCCATACACTGTGATGTGAACTAGCCAGTAGGGTGTTTCTGCCTTTGAAATAACACCAGCTTCCTGCCCAAGACACTTCTACTCCTGCTGTGTACAACACTAATAGATACTCAGTTGTCTGTGCTCTCTGCAACAGGTCACTCTTAGCAATCCTGCATCTGTGCCCTGTTCCACAACACAGGTAACTCTGGAGACAATTTGGAAACTTAATGACACTATGTGAAAACATGCCTGTCTTTTTTTTCCCCTTAAAAATGTCTCTTTACTTTTCAATATGTTTGTGAGCAGAAAGTTCTGATTTCACATTAAAAGAGATCATCACTTAATATTCTGCTCCTGCCTGATCTGTCCACAGAGATACTCCTAGATTTGGGTGATGTGGAAAGAGACCAGTAACCTATGACAGCCAACTCATGGAGCTAGTGGAGAAACAGGGGAGCAGAACAAGAATTAGAAATCAGCAGTGGCCAAAAGAAGTCAGCAGCAGGCTTACTGTAGGCCAAGTCTCTAACTCAGGAGACGTGAAGCTGTCCCCAGGATGGTTTCTCCTTATGACAGGCTGCATAGCAGACTTGCATTCCAGACATGGTGGGAAATGCATCTTTTCCTTACTCTTTTCTGTGGATACACTCATGAACACTCAAGTACTCCCTGATCTTAAGGCTATGCCTTAAAACAACCTCATATTCATTGGGTGAATTCCATTGCCAGAGCCCTCAGCTGGCATATCCTCAAGAAGTACATCTCTCAGATAGTGCTGTAAGCATGACCTACGTCTGGATACCAGTGCTGTTCACCAGTCCTCTGGGCTCCTCTTCTAGTTGAAGGTCAGGAGCACGGAGGGGAAAGTCCACACAAGGACCAAGAGGCAGAAGGAGAAAGACAGAGACTCATGCAAGAATCACATAGAAATGCCACAGATCATTACAGACCACAGTGCCCACAGATCTTCCATGCAGCATCCAAAACTCATGTAAAATCACTTGTTCCTCATGTTAGTCCTGGACCAAGCTAACACCCAGACCCATTTTGCCTTTGCTGGTGAAGACATGGAAAGTTCTTATCACACATAGTTACAGAACAATCTTTGAGTATCTGACTCTAGAAATGGGAGCAATAGAATGTTTTCTTAAGTCACAGGAAATGATTTGTATTCTTACGCAGGGATTGGTGCAGTGATAAAATAAAATATATTTCCTCTTTTTTTTTTTTTTTACAAAAAAGTTTTCTGGCTCAATAGCAACATTCTTACAATACACTTTTTAATAGATTCAGCTCACATGTGGTATTCATACTGACCCACAATGGATGGCTCCTTATTTTAATTCCATAATTTTGTAAGTTAAAACATCAGTGCCAAACCTTTTCCTGGCAAAATGCAGATAGTTTAAATCCCATCATTAATCATTATATTAGTCATAACAAAATGATTATAGATAGTTATAACCCAGTGACAGTGATATGACTATTTGCTACACAAAGATTTGTTTGAATTATGGGGCATTTCAAGGAAGTTTTCAGTCAGCCAAAAGCATCATTGCATATATTTAAATGGCAACTGTATCCCTTCTGGCAGTTGCCTCATTTTTTTTTTTTGTGAGCCCAGGCAATGATGTGTGGGCAGGGGCCCCAGAATCATTGACAACATTTCCTCATGCCTATCAAGAACCTCCAAAGCCAGCCTTTCCAGAAACTTAGGGTTTATCATAAGAGCTTTATTGTTTTTCTCTAGCCAGCCAATGCTCCTGTCCTCTGAAGATCCCTGTAGTTCATCAACACTTGCATACCACAGAGCAGTCATCTTTCTTGTTTATGCAACTGAGCAGTCAGAAATGGGATACTTCAAATCCATGTCTTACTTGCAGTGTACCTCCACTGCTCAGCTAGACACAATCTCATTCAATAGGTTGTGCAATTGCCTTATTGTGACTTTGTCCAGTCCTAAATGTGTCATCCTCATCTTGGGACTCCTGGATTCCAGAAGACAGTTGGCAACTCTTTTTTCTGTATCAAAGCAATTCCTTCCAGTGACTTTGGGTTGAAGAGCTAGAGTTAGTATACTTGCAGTTAAGGCCTGCACCTTTCTCAGACTCCTCACAAAGTTCCTGAACGTGCGATCCAAACAGTGAACACCTAGGGATTTATAAGCATTTATTGTCCTGCTCCTTCAAGTGTCCATTGGCAGTACTTTCCTGTTTGATATGCATGTCACTGCACAGTAGAGTCTGTGGAGGTCCTTGTAGCACATGGTCATGGTGAAGGGATGTGAGCTGTTCCTCTACAGATCAGTGCTCTCTAACATCAAAGAAAAAAAAAAAAGGAATCACTCTCCTGGGTCATCTGCAGTGCACCACTGCTTGTTGTGGTAATAGTAGATATTTTACTTCCATGACTGAGTGGAAAACTGCCGCTTTTATGCAAAACAAAATAGTCAAGAGCAAGCGTGGGAGCCAGGAAACAAAAGCATAGCTTGCTAATTCCTTATGTAGACATAGATCTAGAGTCCTTGGGAGTCATGTCTTTAAATTTTCCTTATGTTTCAACAATAAAACCCCACTGAGAGGGACAGGGTAATTCATCAGAAGTTTAGATAAATGAACAAAGATCTTCTCCCAAATCTAGCTGTGCCAGTGGAGGATGTCACACTCAAGAGCAATCCATCATTGCTTTCCTCCTAGAACTGCTGGCAAAGCTGTTAGTGTAAAAGCACCATCCCCTACTTACTCACTAAGACCATACATGCCAAGATTTACTGTTTCAGTTGTTCCAGCTAATGCAGTTTATTTTGAAATGAACTGGCTGACCCAAGGGGTGGTATTCTTTGGCAGATAGGTGTTATCATCTGTGGTGCTGATCAGTGAGCAGTAGCTTCCTCCACCAGTAAGAGCAGTGTGCAGCTTATCCACAGCCCATGTTAATAGATGATGCACAAAGAAGCAAAGAACATTTGAATAAAAAGGTGTCCTGTCCACAGCTAAAGCAGTAGCTTGGAGCAGAGCAGCAACTGAACTCATGCTGTGCTTGAGCCTGGGAGCATCAACAGCATCCAGGAGTGCTGTGTCTCCCCTGCAGCAGGGATGGCAAGCCTCTTACACACATGCCAGCCTAACTGAACAGCTGCTGAGCTTCCTGCCTTCAGAAAAAGGAGGAATGGGAAAGAGCTAAGAATGATGTTTTTCTGTCCACCTATAATTACGTTTAAACTAGAGAACTAGAGAACTAGAGAACTTCTTTCTGTAGGTGTTTTTTTAATTTTATTTTTAGCTCAGTAAATTTAATAGGGAATAGCAAAAACAGTGTCAGAAATATTCAAGCCATTACCAAGATTATTCTAAATCACTTAGTGTATTTTATTGCACAAAGCTTGCGTATATTTTGCCATGAAATCAAACAATGTCATAGCTGTACAGATACACATATTCTTAAGTATTTTCATGAAGACAGAGTAACAGTCCATTGCATACAGCCACTCACATGCCAATTACAATATTTTCACAGAAAGAGTCTAATAAAAAATTGGCCTTTTTCCAGGAGAGGAAAAAAACAACAACACACACACACACACACACACACACACACAATTATGCCAGACATTTTTAGTCATTTCTGCATTTGTTTCTACTGCTCTGGATTTGGGTCTGGATTTTTCTTAGCGCATATAAATACTACTATACCTCTTTTATCCTGATATAGTAATTATAGTCTTAATATTATCAATTGGTATACTAATTTTTACTATACAGATAACACTAATAAGTAAGTTAATTTACTGATTCTACTTTTCAAGATAGAATGACACAATTATTCTTTGTCTAAAAGGTGAAGCCAATGACTCTTACATTTGTCACAGGTTGTGGTTTAATAACCAAGACCCCTGGACAGCTGGTAGACTCTGACTCCCTGGGCACCACAGTTGCCTTTTGTAGGAAAGATGCGGCTTCATTACATTGGCTTGGTTCTGGTTTGTCTAACAAATGGTGAAAGATCTGCTTTAAAGTATGTGTACTTTTATGTAGTATGTCTATTTAGTGGGCTAAATCAGATATGATCCTTAATATGTACTTGCACAATGTACCGAAGAGTGTACTAAATATGTAGACAGTCTGAGTTGTCATATCTAGCAGAAAGTTAGATGAAGTAAAATGGCATGCAGTTTGCAGTTAATTTATATGTTTATTGTATGTGTTAACTATGATGTGTGCTAATCTTTATTTCCTCTTGTATTCTGTATCTTACCTGAGTCATCTTCACTCACCTGCAGGGAAAATCTTCCAGAGAAACACAGAACTATTGTGTCTTGGCAATCAGCGTCAGTCCTCCTTCGCTCAGTTCATGCGCAATAGCAGGATGTTCTGCACTTCTTAGCACAGAAGATGCAGAAAGAGTAAGAATTACACAGTGATGGAAATGAATGAATGAAATGATCCTTGAGAGCATCAATGTTGATACACCACAGCAAATCAATGTGAAAAGATGGCCAAGTTTGAGGAAAAGCAAAGATTTACTGCAGTCATCCTTTCGTACAAAGGGATTTGCATTGCTGCCTTGCAAGCTGGAGCTCCCTGGATGGAGAAATTCAGCTATTAATGATTTAGAGCTAGACAATTAAATCAAGTCATTTATGCCCTGAACCTTGGACAGGCTTGAATCTGCCAGTCCGCTTATTGAATGCCAATATGTCTTGTGACAATGATATAATGATGCATTCTGTCTTCAAGCATAGGTGTGCTAACTTAGAAAATGGCTAGTGTTACAAAAAATACGATCTGGTGTGCTGCACAGAAGCATACCAGTCAGAAATTGTGAGGCTTATTCTGTCCATGTATATAACCATTTTAGTCTCTTCTAAATTGTATTCTTTATTAAAGTTCCTATTCATTTGTCCCCAAGTCCTATCACAGGAAGTTCCTAGAGTTCCCCAGGAAATCACTCCTGCCCCCAAACTGGAAGATCTCAAAGGATATTTAGGAGATCAAAGGACCTGCATGAGGGCTTTGATTCTTTGCAAGGTCCCTGCAACTTCTTAGCAGTTCATTAACAAAGCAATTTCTTTTTTAGTCTCTGTGTATTGTATCTGGTTTGTAGGGTGGTGAGTGTTTACATTCCAAAAAGGGACAAAACCAAGGTCATGCACCTCAGGCTTTTGGAAGGCACAAGTGATAAAAAGTGCTATAAAAATTTGCGCTGCATCTTCTTATGTGTGTTTTACTATACAGCATTATCTGACACATCTAATTGTGGAATAATTGATCAGCTGTTTTTCCACACAGAGGTCCCAGGTGGTAAAGAAAGCCACTGCTAGTGAAACACTAGAAAATGGAGCTGAGATGCTTAAGTTTTTCTACTTAACCCAAGCTACTGTCTCTCCTAATCCAGATGTTTGACTTTTCCCTTGGCTGAAGTAACTGATCATTCTTTGTACTGTCTCAAGGATTTGTAGTTCTGCTCATATTCTTCTTCCCAAAAGGACATGTGAGATGCAGTAAAACTTGGAAGACTTAATGACCAAATCCCAGGGCACATGAGAATAAACCCTGGGTCTTCTAAGCATTGTGGTGAACTGGAGGAGATCCGCATTATCTTTTCCCATTCTCTCAGTTCTCATTTTGTATCTCCACAACGTCACTTCATATCTTTACTATAGTTTTGACACAATAAAATAGGATTGGAAGTTTCACTGGTAAGATTTTATAGTTACAGTTACAGTGTTTAATTCTTAGCTTCTTTGCACTACCATCAATTGTCTATGATCTTTTAAAAATTGTTTGCTGTTTAGAATTGCTTAAACTTTTTTTTTTCCCCAAACTGCATTTATTTCTTCATCTTTGACATTGAAGAGATCTGTGCCAGGCCTCTGTGTGCCTTGAGATTTGTTCTGAAGTATCCAAGCATCCTACAGGCAAATTAATTTGCCAGCCAGAAGCCTTTGGCAAACTATTTTATGAATGTAAGAGCTTCCCTCAATCAGCTGGCATGAGAAAGAGAAATGTACCAGAAGAATTTCGTGTCTCCACTGTTCCCACTCCCATCTCATCAAAGCATTTACAACATGCCTGGAAGTACATCAAATTGAGGCTATTTTGAACCAAGAGAAAGGAATACATTCCAGACTCTTGGGACCTTGATTGAGAATACGTAGCTGCAAGCACCCTTTCTCTTTGTAAGGGAGGGATCCAGCCCAAACTCTTCCACAGGCCACAGATGTAGCACTGCTATGTTTTATGGATGTCTCTGCACTATTTGCTTTGAGCAGTCTACTGAGCATTCACTATTCAGAACTTGGTATTCAGGCTGAATGATCTAGTCCCTCTTCCCTTTCTACAGTTTTGCAGGGAAGTGGGATACATCCTACTGATAGAGTTACAAATTATCTCAAGAAATTCTGAAATGGAATAGGTCTTTACTTTTGTTTTCTCATTGTCTAATAAAATGAAGGAAATCTACTTGCATTCAAGTAATTCCATGCTTTATCTGGGTTGTGAAGGCAGCCTCTAGACCTGCATTCCCTTAATCCCGTGGACTTTGACAAGGGTGAAAGTCTGGATCCTGCAGATTCCAGCAAACTTCTGATTGATTTCAAGAGTCTAATCTCAGGGTTTGACTAAGGGTCAAATTTACTCTGGCAGGAAAGGTCTGAGGGTTGTTGCACACTACTGCAATTTCCCCTACCTTGTTGATATTGCAGTTGCATGTGACCTATGTACTCCAAAGCTAGGGTTACATTTCAGAAAAACACTCTACAAGGACTAGATGTTGCATAGACCTTTTTTGCTGTATGAACACATTAAATACATGGTCACGCTTGATCTCCATTTTCTATGGCTGCTTTTTATGGTTATTCCTCATTCCTCCTATCCTTACTTCATTTGGATGTGGTGTCATGTCTTGCTAAAGTGTTGTTTCAGGGGAGAGTTGATAGCCAAGGATAAGTCCAAATGCTTAAAATATAATCGCAGTCTTCACAGCCTTCTAATATTTGAATGCTTTGCTAAACAGGATAGAGATAAGCTCATAACTACAAACTTATGTCTCAAACCAGGTTTAAATATGAACTCAACTCAGACAAGTCAGTTTGATTCCCATCTCAATAACCTTTAAACTAAGTTTGAGTTCAGAACGGCTAGACGAAATTTTTTGAAGTTACATTTAAGGAACTTAAGTGATCTTTTTAATCATGGGAATACTGTTTTAGTTCTGCATAGATACTGTCACTTCAGAAGGCAGCTGGAGACAGGGATCTCTCCTATTGTGGCTTGGCCACCTGGCACAGCTAATTGATTTAGAACGTGCACTGGTCTTCAGTTATTTGATTTAGTTATTTATTCTTAGTTATTCCTGATTTGTTTTCTTTGTTTATATGTTTTTCATAGGACTGAAGCATTTTAAAGAGTAGTGAATGCTAAGCTTTGGGTGCTTATCTGTACAAATGAAGTTTTCTCTCAAAACTTTGTCAAATTTTCTGAATTCAGAAAAAGAATATTCATAAGTATATAGCAATTGTTCAAAAGTTTGTGTGTGATGGAAATTAAGGCAAAGAATTTTTTTCTCATGGTTTTAGTTTGGGTTACCTGCACCAGAAGTTAAGATCTTAAAAAAAACCAAACAAAACAAAAAAAACCACCTATTTGCAGGCTCTCTCTTTAGTAAGTGATAAAGATGTCAGTAGGATTTTTTAGGATATAGACAGAAAGCTTTTTTTTTTCTTTTTTTCTTTTTTTTTTCCCTGTTCTTCTTCCCCAAAGCCGTATTTCACCACACACCACGATGCTGTGAGATCCTTTTGTTAGTGGGGCCCAGGGTCTACTGCTGAGGGCATGAGTGTCTCTTACAGACTTCTCTCTGGGAAGAGTTTAGATGGGACCTGTCCTGACCAGACTGTTAGAGATGATGGAGCCTCTGAGATCCCACCATCCAGCTGAATCTAAGTCATACCTTCTCATGCTTGGTGCAGGGGAGCCCACACTGACTTCAGCAGGCACCAGGGATCTTGGCTGGCAGCATGTCTCTAGCTCCTTTTTTCTTTTGTAATTGGACACGCTGCTACTGGCATGACATGAAGCTGGCTTGGTGCATGTGTGCAGGTACTGCCATAGTGTCTACATCTCCCACTACTATTCCAAATGAGATTTACATGTCCCCATGGATGCTCTAAGTGGCTTCATGACCCCTTATGACTGTCATGGACCTGGTGTATCGGGGATCTACTGCAGAAAGAGCCTAAGGTATGAAAAATTGTCATTCTGTTTAGTCAGTTTATGTGTACCATGGAGTGCTTTAAGGAGATTACTGCCTCTCGGATGTCAACCCCACTCTAGCCAGAGTAATTACAACAGAGGTATAGGGAGACTTAGGTTGTCAGGAAGGGTGAAAGTTACAGAGCTGGGGCTCTGGCTGGGAGTGGGGGAACCGTGTGTGGGGTTAGGGGAGAAACGATGACAAATCTAATTGGTTCTCACAGTATTTTGTCAATGATTATTCTTGTTTGGATGTTGGAGTATTTGAAATTGAATTTCAGTTGTACTGAATTCTCCTTTTATTGTTTGACCCCAGCAATAGGCAACAATTGAAAAATTCAGACCTGTGGGATGAAAGCCTAATGCACAGGGCTTGATAAGAGGAAGCTTAATGAAAAGAATGATCGTTTAGCTATTTGACTCCTACATATCACTCTCCCATAGTAATATGCCTTCAAATGGATAGGATCAAGACTGTCTTAGATTTTAAACTGGTTTTGAAGAATTTTTCAAGATTTAATAACAGCAAATCTTTAGTGTCAGATCTTGCACGGGTTGCATAGTTGTTAATAGGACATTTCTGCAGAGTCAAAATTAGCTTTTTGTTATAAAGTTAAAAAAATAGCAACACTTGTATTGTGTATATGGCTACCAGTAAAACCAGCAACATTTACTAAGCCTAAAAGTGTCTATTTTTGAACCTCTTTCCACATGGAGTCCCTCATTCCCATAGCCTCATTCTCTGTCTTTCCACTTTACTCGGAAAGGGCTTCATCTTCCAGCTTGTTCCTCACAGTTTTTTTATAGTCTAGTTTGCTGCTTCTGCCACTGTAATTCCCTGAAATGTCAGAGCCTTAACAGGGTTTTTATGAATGTGTCATCATGTCTAAACTACCTAACTAGATGGCTTTTTCTCACTTACGTGGTGATCTCATGATCAGAATATGGATCTTTATTTGTTGCTTCATTTTGGGTATTATCTCTCACTTGGGCATTTTCCATCTAAGCAACATAAAACTGTCAACGGAGCTGTTCAATATGCCTCATTCAAACGTGCTTTGAATTTTCTTTATCACGTGTCTGTTAAATCTGTGTCTGATGTGTGGCTTTGAACTGCTACCCATTTTTTTAGTGGCCCAAGGACGGGTGGGCACTCAGGTAGGCATCTCTCTCAGATATGTTGGTGGTGCCTGTGGGGTCATAAGCAGAGCGCATAGACAGGTGACTGTGTGCTCACAAAACTCCAAGACCCATTAGCTTTCTTTTCTTGCTTGTACCAGTGCTAACATTTCCTGTGTCTTCTGCTGTAGGGATGCAAGGATCACAGAAATGAAATTCCTGGACTGCATCCAGCATTTCCAAGAAAAGGATCTACTTTCTGAACTTTGCCCCCTACCCTGGCAGCCTGACTCTATTCCCCACACCTCTAACATTATGAAAAAATTCCTCTTTCTGTCTCTTTCCAAAATTACCTGCATCATCCTCCCTTTTTCCTTTTTCCTTCCCCAGAAGTTTTATACTATACTGCAGGCTTCTGTGTGTGTGGCTGGAAATGGGAGGGATTACTGTCAGTCTCTAATCTCGGTTCTGTACTGCAAGGGCAAAGTTCATACACCCTGGCTAAGACATCCTTGATTTTAAGATTTTCCCATATGTTTAACACCAACAAACCATGATTATGTAGTTGATGGCCATTAAAAACTTCCATTAATTCTTGTCTAACCAGACATAGTACAATGATAGTACAGTAAAAAAAATCTTGGTTTTCAGTCGTATCAGTTGTATATTTTTCTGTGATTTTCTGTCTTTTTCACCCTTTGTGATTGGGATGTTATCGAATCCAGCACAACAGCAAAATACAAATTAAACCTGGTGGTTTTTAATTACATTCCTTTTGCAAATGGATTCCAAGAGGTTTTGGAAAACCTTAATCCAGAATTTATGAGCAAAGCCTACAGAATACAATAGTGATAGAACCAGTAGAGTTTTATAAACCTAATGATAACTACCGTGTCTTTTGTGTTGGGATTTTTTGTTGGAATCAGTCTATGGAACCTGAGAGCAGATTAAATTCTACATATTAAATAAAAATCTATGGAAAGTTATCCCATTTTATTAAACTCTAAGGTTTTTCCAGAAAGGTAAATGAGGAACCAGTTGCCACAGGATTTATAACAAAAGCAAAGTGAAATAAGGAAATAGAGTCTTGAGAAATGTTTCTGTAGAAAGACAAAAAAAATATTTTTATGCTGAGTTCATGTCAAAGTTACCTTTTTTTTTCCTTGTGGAATTAAATGCCATTACTCATCCATTGTTTGATGGCTACTTGATTAAACTTTATGCTGACACAATTTATTTTCAAAGTGGCTGGTGGAAAATATCTGTAACACAGCAGAAATCAGTATTTGTTATCCATCTTCTTGCTTACCTGTCATTTCAATAGTCTGCTTGTTTGTGCCACTAAGTTGGCTTTGTTTAAAAAATCTCCTTAACCTGTACATTGCAAAGAGCAAGATCTGTTTTTCAGTTTGTGGATATGGGATAAGTAACTCAATGGTTCCCTAGTACCTTTAAAATGCTGTTGCAGCAGTAAGTGACAGTAAAAATATTTTGTTAGTTGAAGTTAAAATTTTTCTTCATCATCTTTTTTTTTTTTTTTTTAAGATTTTTTCCTTTCTTATAGGTAAATCTGCTGTCTTTAATCCTTTATAAGTTTCATATCACACACAGCATGCAAAGATACAATATGGTATGTTGCTCTACATATGATGAGATGTAAGCTTCTACGTACATAGGGGTCTCTCTGTGTAACCTTCTTCTTAGGAGCTGGAATACTGGCAAGTCTAAATACTCTTTTATTTGCTTTACAGATGTACGTGTTTTACATGTATGCATGTACAAGGAGAGGTCTGGCTAATTTCCATTGAATGTGTTTAAATCTGCCTTGATATCTCATTAGGGTTGCCATGATTATGTGGGAACAGGTGGGAAGTGGAAGCCACTGCTTGACACCATTTCCAACGTTCTGTTCAGAAAAGCTGGGGCTAAATCAAAGTGCAGATATCAATTACCTCTCTAAGTGCAAATAGAAAGAGACAGTGGGAGGAGGAGGCGCAGGAGAGAGTACCAGAGGTATTCAGTACCCCTGGGGAGATGGAAGGACCACTTCCAAGAAAGTGGTGTAGCGCTTCTCACTTTAAGGCATCAGCCCCAGCACAGAATGCCCTGTGCGCATGCCAGCACACTGGGCACCTGAGCACAGGGCACCTCACCAACCTCTCAGCTGGACTTTCTCCTGGGCTTTAAAAGCAGAGGCCAGAGAGGTAAAGCAAATGTTTTGTGTGGGAATTTTTGGCTGCTTCAGGAGACAAATGCTTCTGTATAAGAAGGAGGCTAGCAGTGCATCTCCACTGCTGCCTGCCATGTATCGCATTTACTGAATCAAGCTCAGAGAGAGGAGTTACATGCCAGAGCCATTAGCTGCATGCATGTGTGTGTCTGTGTCTTTCTGGGAGATTTTTGTGTACAGATGAATATTTTTTTGTTCTGTTGTTCTGAAGCCTTTCCATGGTAAAGTTTAACCCTGTTCAAGATGATGGCAGGCCAAAAGGAAAACATGGTTTCCAAGCATGGTTGCTGGGTAAATTGCTAGGAAACACCTTTAGAACTACTGTTCTTCTTAAATGATTAAGCCATAATTACTGACAATGTGTTTCGATATCTCCTGAGAAACCAATTTCCAAAGAAATATGGCATTCACAGTAACCTTAAATTCAAATCTGCTATTTCCCACAGTCCTCCTTAGAAAAACTAAGCCATACAATCTGTTGATCACATTTAAATGCTAGTCCTATCTAGAAAGAAGTGGTAGTTCTGACTAATTTGGTTATTTGTTTTCCATATTTAATGCAAAATCAAGAGCTTGGGAAAAAAAAAAAGAAAAGAAAAGGAGAGAATTGATTTCCAAAGACAGCTATGCTTTGTTATTCCTTTTATTTATTATGCTTTGCACTGCCCAGTGTAAATGACCACGAGTTTTCCAGGGCAATGGTGAATCAGTCCTTTTATGCCCTGGAATAATTATTAATACTCATAAACGCTGTAAGCTGAATAAAGCAACTTGCCTCAAGAAAGACAGGATGAATGCAGCAAGCTTGGTACTTTATTTTTGGTATGTATGTACATTTTTAACACTTTCTGTGTTTAATTTCGTACAACAATATGGCCAAGAATGATGGGCAGCAGAGGTTTTCCCTCAGTGCTGCCAGGCTGGGCTAGCTCAGACTGCTGGCTTGCCAGGATGTGGCAAGCCTTGACAAGCTTTAATGCTTTTCTTGAGCATTGCTTTCTTCCAAGTGTTATTCTTTGAAAATGACAGTTAGCAAAATGCCATGAAAAATGTCAACACAACAGCCATGCAGGCCAACAATCCTGTGCCTGCCTGTATAGCCCTGGTTCACAGTACAGCGAGAGGGCAAGTATCTCGGAAATCCCTCTATGCACTCGCTGTAGTGCATGCATCTCCATTCCACTATTGTCTTTAGGCTCTTCTGAAATGTTGCTTGAGGTTGGTAGACATTATTTAGTATGGAAGTGAGGACATCATGGTTTCGTTATGTGCTTTTGATCATTGCTTGCTCAGAATCAAGCCCATTAAGTTTTATTAGCTCCAAGGGTAAATCAGCCTTTTTTTGCCTAATTAAGAAATCTGAGTTTAGACCATAGTTACTAGCTCACTGTTTAATTGCCTCTTCTATTTGATCTAGTCATGCTAAAGGACTAACTTTTCCTCTCTCAGATTGAACTGCTCTTGAACCAGACTAAGTAAACAATTTGGCCATCAATACAAAACACCATCTATTATTATAATTCAGGGTTTTGATCTCAGTGCAGGATGATTAAAGTGGAATTGGAGTGGCAGGAGGAAAGTTGGAAGTTCAGTTGGAAAGGACCTGCAAAGACAATGAAGTCCAACTGACTGATCACTGCAGGGCTAACCAAAAGTTAAAGCATGTTAGTAAAGGCCAATCCAAACGGCCCTATCCAAATGCCTCTTGAACACTGACAAGCATGTGGCATCAAACAATCTCTAGGAAGCCTGTTCCACTGTTTGACCACCCTCACAATAAAGGAATTTTTCCTAATGTCCAGTCCAAACTTCCCCTGGCTAGCTTAGTGCTGTTCCCATGTGTCTTATCATTGGTTACCAGAGAGAAGAGATTGGCACTTCCTTCTCCATTTCTCCTTCTCCAGAAGTTGTAGAGAGCAATGAGGTTGCCTCTTAGTCTCCTTTCCTCCAAACTAGAAAAACCAAGTGTCCCCAGCTTCTCCTCACAGGACATGCATTTTATCAGCTCTGTTGCCTTCCTTGGGTGCTTTCAAGTATCTTAATATCCTTTTTACATAGTGGAGCCCAGAACTGCACACAATATTCAAGATGAGGCCACATCAATGCTACATATAGTGGGAGAATCACATGCTTTGACTGGCTGGCTGTGCTGTGTTTAATGCACCCCAAGATGCCATTTGCCCTCTTGGCTCCCAGGGCACACTGCTGGCTCATGTTCAGCCTGCTGTCAACCAGCACCCCCAGATCCCTTTCTGCTGAGCTGCTCTCTAGCCTCTTGTCTCCCAGTCTATATCTGTGTCTGGCATTATTCTGTCCCAGGTGCACAACAGAGCATTTACTGTTGTTGAATTTCATGCCATTGATGATTGTCCAATGCTCCAATCTGTCTAGATCCCTCTGCAACAAGGCCTCTCATCCCTCCAAAGAGTTAACAGCACCTCACAGCTGAGTGTCATCAGCAGACTTGCTAAGGATGCATTCCACTCCTGCATCCAGATTATTGTTAAAAATGTTGAACAGAACTGGCTCTAGAATTGAGCCCTGGGGAACACCGCTAGTTCCCAGCTGCCAGCCAGATGTAGCCCCATTCACTACAACACCTTGAGCTCTACTGTTGAGCCAGTTCACTACCCAGCATAGCGTGAACCTGTTTATCTCACAGTTGGAAAATTTGTCCAGAAGGATGCTGCGAGGGATGATATCAAAGGCCTTACGGTCCCTCAGTAAAGCTGAAACAGTTTTCATAATTAGAATGAACATTCCAAAAATAATTCATTGTGTGCTTCATTCACTACAGGGCTCCTTCCTTCCAGATTTAATGTGTGAAAATTTCTGCCTATAAGGGAAAAGCCATGGAAGAATTACATTTCCCAAAGTTTACATTATACTTCTAAGTATATGCAGTGCAAAGGAATGTTCTCAGTCAATAATTCTGCAATATTTATCTTTTTTTTTCAGTAACTTCCTTCTCTGCATACTAAAAGTATTAAAATCCTTGCCACGGGCTTTAGGTTGCATGGCAAAAGATACAAAATCAAATATAACAGAAAGAGACTTTAAAAACATGCAGAAAAAAACTTGTGCTTCTTTACATGACCAAACATTGTGTGTAGTAGTAGTTAATTGCTATAAGGCCCTAAACAGTGTCACTATAGATGGCAATTGAATAAGAACACTAATACATGGCAAAACTTGATCAATAAATATGTGCAAAGACCGTGGGAGAACATCGGCTTTTCAGCTGAATACTAGTATAAAGAGGTATAAACTATGCATTGCAGTTCCCCAAAGGTCACATGTAATGGCCCAAAGACATAAATTAGAAGCCTCAGCTAACAAGAAGATGGTTTTGTTAAGGAAGAGTTTCAGTTTTTAGGGCTGAAAAATGTTTCCAGTTTCATTTACCATGAAAGGAATTTGCATTGTAATAGGAGAATGGACCAAAAGAGCAAGTTGTTTTTCCTTTGCCTGTACCAATACCAGAGGAAGATATAGGTTTTATCAGATTAAGGAGTACTGATCTAATTTTCAAGTTCAGGAAACTATTGCTGAATATTGCATGAAAAGTGAGTATTGGAGGAAAAGTGAGGAGGACTTGCTGTTGTCCAGCTGAGTACCTCATGCTAGATAGAAATTTTGCCACAGATGTCCCTATGGCTGCAATTTTCAGACATTGCTGATTATATTGTTATACTTGACAACATATTGGCCAGTCTTAAGTATGACTGCAAGATTTTCCATGTTTGGAGGTGGTTTGACTCTGGGTAGTGATGCCAAACATCTCTGATGTTTAGCGTTACAAAAGACTATGTAGGAAAGACAAAACAAAACAATTGGATTGATTTTGTAAAGGCAAACCTCACAAGAAAATTTCTTCCCTGAAACACCTTATGTATGAAGTGGTATAACACTGAGCTTATCTTCATATAACTTCCCTATTGAGAGCTGTGTGTGCTCAGACTTACATTCTTAGCCCTCATTTACATTGAGTTTTGTCTCAGTTCCCACCAGATGTTATACTACAGAGCTGGCACTAGCTCTAGCATAAGATCAACAAGTATTTTCCCTTTGCTTTGGGAGGGAGCGTTGAAGGAGATTGCAACATGAGCATGTAGATGGTACCTAGTTTGCCTGTAGCAGAGCTCAGGAAAGACAGGTGAGAGGTCGCTTCTGCTGCTGCTGCGAAGGAGCAGGCCAGGGGCTGTCCACTGGTGAGGGTGTTTGGGACAGCCTGACAGGAGTTGCCTATCTCCCCATTCTCCCAGCAGCAGCAGGCATAGACAGCACCACTCCCCAGCACTCTTCTCCCTTCCCTCTGATACCTCTCTTCCCCATCATTCCTGTCCTCAAACATGAGTGACCCCACTTCTGTCTGTTTACGGGGCAGCAACATTTAACTTTGTCCTATAGCACCAAGAAGTTTTCATCACTGACTCTGCATCACAATCACTCAGCCATTGACACCAGCCTTTGACATATTCAAAGACAATTTGTTTACATGCTGGACACCAACTTAAAAGACCATTTCCAGTCATCTTGCCATGTCTATCCTCTCTTTTCACACAGAAACTGGAACAAATTTCAGTTTTCACATCTACTAATATAGCTCTCTATATAACTAGTAATATAACTGCTCCCCCTCTCCCCCNATTTGTTGTTTGGACGCTTTTACTGACTATCGTCACAGAAGAGAAACATAGAAGTTAAATCAAACACCTAAAAATTTCCCCCCTCAGCCTTTATGTACAAAACTCAGGAGGAAGAAACAGAACTTTATGCTCAATGGCTTGCTTTTCAGGACTTCTTTAATTCTGAATTAAATGAAATGAAAAAGTTATGCAACCTGGAAAGTATTACCTTTCAAGAGAGTCTGGAGTTCTGGAAATGCTGGTCAACCATGAGGAACTACAAAGCTATTTAAATGCTGCTCCTGTGTCTCATTTTGTGGAGATTAGGCAGCACAGGTAGAAGTTAAAAAGAAAAAAGAAGAAAAAAAAAGCCAAAATAAAAACCAACCCTACACCCCAGAACAGATATGGCAATATGAGGTAGCATCATGATAAATGAGTGAGTTTGAAGTAACTAGTGTCTTTAAATCCTTGAGGGACTACACACATAAGCTTGAGACTTTTCTAAACATTTGATTTTATGAGGAAGAGATAGATACACACACACTTACTATAGACAATGTATAAATACAGTGAAGGAGGGAATATTCAGCTTTTATCAGAATACTTTATTAAAATTATAAATGGAAAGGATAATAGAAAACAAAACTAAATCCTAATACTCTAGAGGAGGGAAAATACATTTTAAAAAAACAATTTCAAAGTTGAATTAGGTGAATGTCATTTTTGCTTTCTTGTGTGATTTGTGAGTAGTATCTTCCTATCAGATGAAAAATATTCTTTGAGAGTGCCAAGATCTGTTGTAGTGTCATCTTTCTCAGTTATTGGAAGCAGGACTCCCTTCCCTACACACCTGTACTTGTAAATCTGCTGTCTTCCAAGGGAAAGTGGGCTCTGCCTTGACATATCAGCCAGGTTATTTTGTATGTATATCTGTAAGAAAATTGAAAGATCTGCTCGCTTTTAGTTAATTAACAGGTTCATCACAGCCACAGAATGGTCAGGATTACAAATCTGTTTTTATTATTATTTTTTTTCCTTTCCTTTCCTTTCCTTTCCTTTCCTTTCCTTTCCTTTCCTTTCCTTTCCTTTCCTTTCCTTTCCTTTCCTTTCCTTTCCTTTTCATTCTCTTATACATTGTTTC
>VXAL01011321.1:44071-81973 GCA_013399475.1 Chauna torquata
ATTTGCACTCAACCAGATATCTAAACGCTCTGAGAATCTGGTCATTCTGAATTGCAATGAAACTTTAATGAGTTTTTGGGGGAACAAGTGATGCAGGACGTAATCCCCTCATACAAAGCCTGCCAGGCTAAAATTAGATGCATTATGGAATGTGTATGGATACTTGCAACTAACTCTACTTCTTCTCAGTGGCATTACTATAAATATAACATGACTTTGTAAGAAAATTAATGTCAATGGTTTATATCAGTTGGGCAAAAGAACCTTGAATTTTTTCCTATTCTGAATTATTTCTTTGTTTTACCTCTAGACAGAGTAAGGCGTAATTAGTTCCCCTACAATCAATGATTTTTAATCAGTCTTTTTACCCTTAAAATTTTAAGGGAAGAAATAGAATATTCTGTACAAAGTTAGAAGATAAAAATCTTATCTTGCTGTTTGAGGACACAGTTACTTTTTAAATTAAATGCTCAATAAAAGTACTTCATTTTCTCTGGAATTTTGATTTTGTAACTACAGTTCTGACTTCAGACTTTTTTTTTAGTTTAGCATTTTAACTTCTTAGTTTTGAAGAGACTTCTTATTTGCATTGGCTTTACTATCTGGGATTAAGAAATCAAAACTAAAAGACAGTGTTTGCTTCTATTGAAAAAACATATTTATAGATAAAAATGTGGGGTTTGTTTGTTTGTTTGTTTTGATGGCTTTTTTTAGCATGGTAGTTTTTGTCTTGGTTTGGAATTTAGGAGTTAGCCTGTAGAATTTAGAATTTAGCCTACATGTGACAAAAATTAATTCTTCAGATAACCTACTTGTTTAGTCATATATATTCAGCAGATGAAAAAGCCTAAACATTTTGCTAATTGGCAGAGTCCAAGTAGAGGAAATAATGAGTTACTTATATCCAATGTAAATTTGAATATGTCCTACAAATTGTGATGGAATAGTTGTGAATAAAGTAACTAAAGAATTGTTGGCTTTGGTCTTCTAGTAGTGGTAAGTAAGTGCCCCAGGCTGCAGTTATGCAGTCAGATCAGTCCTGTGATTTTTGCAGTACTAGGATTATGGGGGTGTGGGGAGCTTGTTTGTAGGACTTCAAAGCATATCCCAATAGGTTTTCTCATTTTTCTGCAAAACTTGTTCACTAACGTATTAGCTGCACTAGGAATTTATGAAAGTTGAAACAGCTAAAAGATACGGACTGCTTTCAGATCGGTACACCTGGTTTTAACCTAGTCCGCTATAGTCTTTTGAAGTCATTATGTCAACTGACTTTGAGCTTTTTTCTCTGTGAGGAAAGTTCTTTGAGCTTGCACTTGGCAAGCAAGAGATATGGGAGAATTCAGGAGCACATGGATTACAGGAACACACAATACAGCCACAGTGGTTTGAATGAGTCAAAGGCACTTTTAGGTGCAAAACTACAAAGATGGGAAAAGACAAGGTTAAAACTGGAGCAGGCAGAAGTTTTATCCCTTGAGCCACCACACATACACTCACATAAAAAAAAAATCAGTTTTCATAAGTACACTGTTGTCAGTGTGTTAGTCTCTTGGCTTGGAGTCCCAGAAACAACTGAATGAGGTAAAGAGTGTGTACCCTTTGGTCTAGTGTGGATCAGGCTCTCTTTTCTCCATCTGTCTTTCTGGGGAAGTGAAAGACAGAATCATAGACTCATAGAATCATAGAATCATTTAGGTTGGAAAAGACCCTTAAGATCAAGTCCAACCATCACTTAACATTACTATGCCCACCACTAAACCACATCCCTAAGCACTATATCACACAGAGGTGATGACTTGGCATCATGTGGGGATTCATTTGAAGACAGCAAAGTTCAGAGTGGGCATGCCCCCCCCACCCCGGTCTCTTTAGCTGTTACTCTTGAGAAGGAATTGGTGGCAAGAAAGAGTAACATTGACAAACTTGCTGCTATACTCTGAGGTGACTGAAAGCAGAGAAATTGTGACTTTCAGAGGCTAAGGTTGCAGCCTTCATAGTTAAACAGAGTCCATTTTTTGTGGCTTTTCTGCTGTCCACATCAAGAAGCCTGCTTGACGTCTTTGCAAAAGATATACATATATGCACACAAATTCCATTAGCATGGATGCTCACTCTGGCATCTACATCAAGAGCAGCATTACCCACAAGTATAAGCGCTTGCAGTTTGGGGCCTACAGTTTAATGTGTATACTTTGTCCATTAAAAGCTACTTCTGTCTTACTTCAATATCTCAGTTTTCTCATTTTCCTCCTCCTATGTTTTATTTTTGTACATTTTTAAGACAACTAGCAGTGCTGCTCTGGTTCTGCATGTTTATCATCACCTGTTCATCAACAGCCCATGGGAGACCATAAAAGCTAAATACCTTAGAGCAGGGCCAAATATTTTATTTTAAAAATACCAGGATAAACATATCAAACACAGCTTTTCCTTTGGTGTATGAAAGAAAATGTCTTTGGAAAGGGTTTTTTTTGATCATATGCTTAGGATAAATGTTGTTTTTGATTGCATGCTTAGGAGAAATGGTAGTTTTGATCATATATTTAAGAGTAAAGAGAGAGGCTTGCAAGGGGTTTGTCTTGCATAAAGTTTATTGGATTCTTTGAGGGAGGAGCTTGCATAAACTTTCCCCAGTTCTGCAGAGCAGCTCTTTGCATGCTTTTTTTTTTTTTTTTTTTCCTGAAGGCAACCTGCAGGGCAAACTTTAGCTGTGAGTAATGAAGACCTGGCAGAGATTAAGTCTTAGTCACCTGCCTGCTCCTGGAATACAAAAGCACCAGAAGGCTGGGGCAAAGGGGCTGGAGAAGGAGAACAGTTCAAAAGCTCTGTCACTGGGCAAATGAAAACATTACAGCAGCTGAAGATCATTTCCTGGTATTTCACTGCTGTTCTTTAGCAAGGAGGGAAAGGGTCTGGAAAATATTAAACTGGCCCCACAGGGCATATTAAAAAAAATCTGGAATTTTGCAGACATTAGTTGACTGTTGCATCGCTGTGTGTTTTTGTTGGAAATCCAGCACAGTTATGTAACATGTTTGGGCTTTTTAGACTTTTCTTTCATTTCAAGGTACCACCAGAGCTTTTGCCTAATATTTTCATCATTATAACAAGGTAAGTTTTAAGTGTGAGTTCTTACTTTTCATGAATAGCTAAGCTGATTTAGAAAGACTAAATCTAAACAATTGTAATTCAGATCTGGATTTATGCAGAAACTTGGCTTTCTCTTTCTGATGTGTGTCTCTCACTCTAAAGTGGCTTTTGACAAAAGGTGGTACTCTTAGTTTACTTATTTTCAGGGTGAGGCTTTCTTTGGGGTGGGAGAGTTATTGAGTACAAAGCAGTAATAAGGACATAACTATATGGGGTACAGTTTAAATGGTTTAGCATAGCTTCCTTTTCTTTCTAATCTTTCCAGGCACACATACTGGGATTATAAAACACATGTATTTACATTTTATTTCCCAGACATAGTGAGGCTGTTAAGTCTGCCACATCTGTCTCTCTTTTCTTGACCTCCCACATTTTTGGCTTGGGGTGAAAGAGCAGTGTTTTCACCATAATGGGATGGCAGGACAGGAAAAGGGTGTTTTTTGCAGCTGAATAGCAGAGCAGAATTATTGACATCTTTTCTGAAGTCTTTTAACACTGGCCCCTTTGGAGGAAAATTCTTTTGGTTAGGTTTTATTTTTGGGGTATAAAAGGAGAAGTTAGTGGAGATAGTGGATAGAGTGAAGAGAATGGCTGGGGAATGTTTCTTTTTGACATATGAGGTTTGTTCAGTTCCTTCATGAAAACAATCCACAGGCATTAGTTTATTTGCATATGCTGGTCTCAAGTTGTGGCTCAGGGTAGTTACAGGTCTTGGATAAGTGGGTCATGGAGATATAGTTCTTTGTTCTTGATGGAAATTACTTTCACACAGCTTTTTCTAAACAAAACTCAGAACAGTTTTAAAAAATATCTCAATGTTAATGTTACTGATTAGAGGAATAGAGGAATTGACAATTTAAAGAGGCTATGCTTGTCTTGAAGAACTTGCCAGTTTCTGGCTCTAATGTACAGTTCACCCGTATGCTTGTCAACATGAGATTAGGCTTATTTTACTGTCTCCCTCTCATCCACACCGTACTCAGATCTGGAACCTGATTGGGATAGCCAGGGTATCAGCCCCACCATGGCAGAGCTCTTTACAGCTAATGGCATAAAATGTTGCTGGTAGAAGAGTCAGTTTAATGTATAATTACATTTGTTGAGATAAGTCCATGGGACCTGATAGGATGTATCTATGAGTGCTGAGGGAGCTGGTTGATGCCATTGTGAGGCCACTCTTGATAATCTTTGAACAACCATGGTGACCTGGAGAACTGCATGAAGACTGGAGGAAAGCAAATGTCACTCCTATCTTCAAAAACAGGCAAGAAGGAGGACCCAAGGAATTACAGCCAACAGCCTCACCTCGCTCCCTGGGAAGGTGATGGAGCAGCTAGTCCTGGAAACCTTTCCAAGCACATGAAGGACAAGGAAATCATCAGGACTAGTCAGCATGGATTCACCAAGGGGAAGTCATGCTTGACCAACGTAATAAGCTTCTACAATGAAATGATTAGCCTGATGGATGAGGGGAGAGCAGTGACTATTGTCTTCCTGGACTTTAGTAAGGCTTTTGACACTATCTCCCATAAGATCCTCATAGAGAAGCTATTGAAATATAGGCTGGATGAGAAAACAGGTGGATTGAAAACTGGCTGCATGGATGGTCCCACAGGGTGGTGATCAGTGACACAAAGTCTAGTTGGAGGCCAGTAACTAGCAGTGTACCCCAGGGGTCAATACTGGGTCTAATCCTATTTAAATCTTCATTAATGACCTGGATGATGGGGCAGAGTGAACCCCCAGCAAGTCTGCAGATGACACAAAACTGAGAGGAGTGACTGATTCTTCACAGGATCATGCTGCCATCCAGAGGGACCTGGACAGGCTAGAGAAATGGGCTGACAGGAATCTCATGCAGTTCAACAAAGGGAAATGCAAAATCCTGCACCTGGAGAGGAACAACCCCAGGCACCAGTGCGTGCGTGATGGGGGCTACTTGTACCTAGGGGTCCTGGTGGACAAGAAGTTGAACATGAGCCAGCAGTGTGCCCTTCCAGCAAAGAGGTTAATGGTATCTTGGGCTGCACTAGGCAAAGTATCACCAGCAGGTCGATGGCGGTGTTTTTTCCCTTCTATACAGCCCTGGAGAGGCCACACCTGGAGTACTGTGTCCAGTTCTGGGCTCTACAGTACAAAAGAGACATGGACATACTGGACAGAGTCCAGTGAAGGGCCATGAAGATGATGAAAGGACTAAAGCGTTTCATAGAAGATGAAAGGCTGAGAGATCTGGGACTATTTAGCCTCTCGAAGAGAAGGCTTAAGGGGGGATCTTGTCAAGGTATATAAATACCTGAAGGAAGCATGCAAAAGAAGACAGAGACAGGCTCTTTTCAGTAGTGACTGGTGAAAGGAGAAGAGGCAATGGGCACAAACTGAAATACAGGAGGTTCCCACTGAAATTCAAGAAACTTCTTTACTCTGAAGGTGACTGAGCACCGGAACAGGTTGCCCAGAGAAGTTGTGGAGTCTCCCTTGTTGCAGCTGTTCAAAAGCTGTCTGGACATGGTCCTAGGCAAGTGGCTCTAGGTGGGTCTGCTTGAGCAAGGGAAGTTGGACCAGATAGCCTCCAGAGTTCCCTTCCAACCTCAACCCCTCTGTGTTTCTGTGACAAGCTAGTATTTAATGATTATTGCACTGAGTCTGGCATTCACTCTGGAAATACTAAACCTAATAAACCTAATTTTCCCTCAACTGCATCCCTTCTCAGGGAAAAAAAAAATAGGGTTTTGTGAAATTATTAGGACCAGTGATGCTCTTACACAGTTATCAGACTTGGAGCTTGTGACTGACATCAGTGCATCTCTGTCATTCTGCTGGTGTTGGAGTGTCTAGGTACTGCTCAGCATAACCAAGGTACCATTTTGCCTTCTACAGAAGAGAGTACTTAGTTTTTTCAGTCTTTGGAACTGGATGCTACCTCTAAACTGTTTACTGAAAAGCAGTACTGTTTGTGCAGACTTTGAAAAATGTGAAGAATTATAGAAGAGCTCATTCCTTCTTATTTTTGCTTGGCTTTTAGACTGTGCCTTTTAAGGCACTATGCATTAAATGCAATGTATTATTGCTCTCACAAAACACTGTTGATTGAGCTCTATTCAAAAGTGTCATAGATCGATCTCTCTTACTTAATACTTATTTTTTGTCAGCCCAAGCAGAATGAAATGGTTGCCATTTTTCCTCCAAAAACTTTTTTTTTTTTTTTATGTCTAGATGATCTGACAGTCCCTTAACACATACTGCTAAGGCTAATTGGAGTCTTTTGGCAGCCATACACTGGAACAACAAAACCACTCAGTACAGAGAGAAGCTAAGTATTTGAAGAACAGAAGTCTGAGAATTGCACAGCCCTGACAATGTGTGCAAAACTTAGGAACTGCTCCTGTTCCCAGTGCAACAGTGCTAAAAATTCCCTTGGATTTTCAAGGAATTTCAAATAACTGCTGTGCAATCCATTTTCTCTGTTAGTGTTCCAACATAGAAGCAGTCATGAAATTAGTATCTTTTTTTTTGTGTGTGTGTTTCTCAGTAAAAATAATGGCACTACAAGGAAAATGCTCATCTTGCCTGACTAACCCCTCTCTCATCAAATAACTGGCTACAATTTCATTAATGACTCCAGACTGGTGCATTTCCTGGAGAGTTAATGGCAGAAGATGCTAATAAGCCTAGCTTTGCCTCAGGCTGTGGTCATTATGCTCTAGGAAGTGACCTATGTCTTAGCCACAGTTACTTGGTTAATTTGAATCCACTACGTACCTATGCATTTTTTGTCATTTATTTCCCCACACTCCTTGGTCCTTCCCAACATCCCTCTAGTTTTGCCTGTGACAAGGCTGAAATCCAACTTCTTTAACTACTAACAATGGTGGAGGAAGAAGGCATGGGACTAAATATTTAAGGAAAATTTTTCTTCCTTTCATATTTAGTTAAATAATCATGGTTCATTAATACTTGCCTACCATGCCTTTAAATAAAAACACATTTACTATATTCTTTAAAAAGACACCCCTGTAATTACAGGTACTGCACTTGATCTGGTTTGTGGTAATGAGTTCGTTGAACTCCAATTAAGGGAAGTTAAAGAGTGTTCAACATGTGAAGGACAGGGTCACCGTCTTGTGGAAATCAAATACAATTCCCTTCTAATTATGAAACAAATAACCACTGAATATTTTTGCATACAGGTGCCAGAATTGAGGACTAATCCAGATGGGATCTTGTTATTTGAGTCTCACAATGCCCTTTGGTACCCCTGTTAAATAAATTTGTAATAAAACTCTGTGGTCAATTTTGCAAGATTAGCTGACAAGCTGCCCAGCTGCAGTTGAAGAATCTTTGTGCAAAAGGAAGTGGTGGCACTAGTTGAGACAGCCATAACCTTAAAGTTATCTACCAGCAAGCATGACCTTGTCCCCCTGTAATGCCTGGACAAGCTAGATACTTGATTCCACTTTGGTTTTGAGCAAAAATTTACTGTTGTTTATTTATTTATTTTATTTATACAACAAGCAGCAGAGCTATATGAAGCACTGGCTTGATTAGTTAAGCTTTGCAAGATGTCAGTAATTGAAAGTAGAGTCAAAGCATTAAAGCAATAGAAGTGATAATTCCATTAAGGTAAAGCAGTGAAAATTTTTTCAGAAGAGGTTGGCATTTCCACATTTATACCATATGGTTTCTGCAGAGGGATTTCGAACCCGTAAATTGCCATTCTTATACTGTCAAACTAACAGTACTGACTTAAGTTCTCTCCTCTTCCTGCCTTTTTTTTTTGTGGATCAGTCAACAAATACCAGATGAACTCCCCTTGGAGCGGGCAAGCCAGTACAACTGTCAGTTGGGAGAGGTTGCTTTTGACTAGCTTGTAAAAGTCACCTACACATACACTTTCCCATATGATGACCAGCCAGTTTGGGATGTTTCAAATACAGCTCTTTATTCATGATCTGCGACTTCTCAATGAAAAGCTTATATGACAACATCAGTCCTTCAAGTTATCTAAGAATAGCTTTTCCTCTGCAATGACCTTTTCTCCCTTAATCTATTCCTCATTCTCATCCTCTGTTCATCCTTTGAACACAGAGTTTAAGCACCGGGGTGGGGGTGGGGGGCAGGGACAAGAAGATTTATGCAGTGAAAATAAGCTGACAGCCTAGAAACGACCCCATGTAGACTACTCAGTGTGTACCTGAATTCCTCCATGCACAAGAACAACACATTTTATGAAACAAAATGACTTAAGTCTCTCTCTATAAGTAGAGTGCTTGGCATAATGGGGGATATAAGTAGAGTGCTTGGCATAATGGGGGCCAAGTACTCAATTAGAACATCCAAGATGTACAAATAAATAACAATAGCGTTAAAAGCAATTTAACTCATTGTCCTTTTTAGCTGTATAAAAGACAGATTGGTTTGACTTATAACGTCAGATGTTATCACCACGTAAATGTTTAGAAATGACTTCTTATCTCTTCTACTTCTTTAGAAAAAAAAAAAAACCTGATTGACCCAGTTCCTCCAAATCTATTTTAAGATTCTACTGCTAGAACATTGAAACTCAAATGTTTGGAAATAGACAACAAACTCTCCCTGCTGTTCCATTACAGACATCTTTTTACAGCAAGAGAGTCAGGTACGTGTGACTTGAACTTCTCAGGACCCCTGAATGGCAAGGAAGCACTGATTTATACTTTTTTTTTTTTTTTGAGGAAACTTGGAAACCAAAGAGAACAGATCTGAAAGCTTTTACCCATGATCCATAATTATCATAGCAAGAGTTATCCAGAGTTACACCCTTAGGTCCCAGTGGGAACTACAGATTCTCAACATTGTCGGCAATGCAGCATTGTCTTTTCTGAAGCTGGAGATCTAAGAATTAATAAATGCAAAATTACAGAACACTTCTGCAAACTTAAATTACACAGGATAGCAAATGTATTCAGCAAAGAGGGAAACAGAGCCCCCATCTCTAAGCTTACAGTGCTGTGTTTCCATCACATGGTTATCCTTACTGCCCTGTTACCAGTATGCATCCTTTTGCAGTCAGGAAAAATAAGTTCTCTTAAAAACTAAAAGGAATTAATTAATATGCACAGGCAGGCAGATTACACAAAGAAGCAGGAAATTCCTGTAAGTTCTCCCCTTCTGAAATTTTGTTTCCAAAGTCATTCTTGGTGTCGACTTTAAATACCTATTTTTCACTCTCAAGTTACTTCCATACTATCAGCTTGCTTTAGTGACAGATTGCTGGAAAGCTCGCTTGTCTTCTTCACAAAGGCAGCGTGCCCTTCCGAACAGTCTGTTTCGCGAGTTATTAGTTTCGTTGTTATTGTATCCATACCATTCAGTGATCCAAAAACCCTCCCACCAGGATAGGGAAGGCTGTTTCCCCAGCTGGAGACACAGCTTTAGGCACCGTCTCTCTGATTTGTTGTCCTGGCCTCAGAGGGGCACAGTGTGGTCAGCCTTGAGCCCGGATAACAAAAGGGGAAGCAGACAGGGAAGGACTTCTGAGAGCAGCTGAGCGGGTGACAGCGAGGGCTTAACTCGGCTCAGAAAACCCACCCACCGGCTGAGCAGGTGTGAGGGACTCATGGCTCCTGGTGGCGGGTGAGAAGCTCGACGCGAGCGCAGACGGAGGGCAGAGTCCCGGGAGCCGCGCTGGAGGCAAAAAGTAGCGGTGGGCATGCCCCATGGGCGGCCGCGCGAGTTTGCTGTGCCGCGGGAGGGAGCGGCGTCCCCTGACCCATCGCCGTTCGGCGCAAGAAGAGGTCGAGACGATGATTAAGGTACGTGGGATTTGCTCCCCAGTCCCGGCAGGGAGGGCGAAGTCGGGGCGGGTTTCGGCGCTGGCGGAGCAGCAGCCACCCGCGCCGGGCTTAGTGCCGCGCCGAAGGGCCGCGGGGCGGCGCCTGCACCCGTCGCCGTGCGCCTCACTGCGCCGGGCCCGGCCGCGGGGTGCGTGCAGGCGGAAGCCCCGCACCTTCCTGGGCACTGGCAGTTGTCGGGGATCGCGCGGGGGTGTGCGTGGCAGTGAGCAGCACCCGCCTCTATACAAAAAGCAGGAAGTGTAAGGTATGTGCTCGACAGCGTCTCTGCGCCCCCTTGTAATTTCTGCCGGTGACTTCCCAGCGCTGCACGCTGAGTTCGGCGCAACATCCGCCGAAGAGCCCTAGCGCGCCGCTCGGTAGAAGTAGCTTGAGTTAGCATACGCAGCATCTTGCATGCCCTACTGTTCTGGCTTGGTAACGGGTATTGACCATACAGAGCTTAATTCGGCAGTGTACAGCTCTCTTGTGATAACAGCCGCAGTTGGCACTTGTGTGAGAAAGCGTTTGTATTCCCACTGATGTAAATATTCGTTATTATCTTTGACTATGCAACTAAATCTCATTTTGGGGCAGTTATGGAAAAGATATGTCCAAAAATGAGGATGGGATGATAATCCCAAAGAACATATACCAACTTTTCACGGGTACAAAAGTTTGGTCAACTTTAAATAATTTTGATTTTAAACCCACTTGATCTGAAGTCGTACTACCTCTGACTTTATGATTCAGAACAAAAACAGAAAAAAATGCCAGAATAACAACCTCTCAGGCACAACTGCAAATAGAAAGTACCAGAAATCTGTCTAGAGCACTGACAGTCCCAGTGCCACGCAACTCATTCCAGAGGCTCATTCAAGCATCTCTGTTTCTGGTTTATTCAGCAAACCTCTGGACCTTTGAAGTTTCAGCACTTCCTTCTGGGTTACCTCTAAAAAATCAATTCAGCAACAGATTTAAATTAATTTTAAGCATATGTTTAAATATTTTTGCTGACTTGAGCTCAGCACACTATGGTAGTCTCCTTCTCACATTCTTTAGTAAGCATCCTCTTTCATTTCAAATCCCTTCTGAAAACATACCATTGCTGTTGAAACCTTTTAGGACTAGTTTTTCAGAAATTCACAAATAATATACCACACAAGTGGTAAACTGGTAAATTGTGGATGCATGTGTTAAGTAATCTTTACTGATTTCAGGCTCACCTTTGACCATTTCATGTACACTCTGTGGAACCATCTCCATGAGTCTTGTGTCATTTCAAACCAAGCAGCTTCAAATAACCATTTTATTATAAAAGGCTGCCAAGAAATATCTGAGTGTATGTTTTCCTGCCAGAATTGCTTTCCTCTGAGGTACAAGTGGCCAGTGTTCAGTCCCAGACAAGTGACTCTTTAAAGGGCTGAAATTTTTGCCTTCAATCAGAATTAGAAAGCTTTATTCCATTTGAAACCATATACAATGATCTGTAGTGATCTCTTGCCAAAGAAACAGCCCATGACTTTAGCTACAAGATTAAACGTAAAAATAATAATATTACAATGGAAAGAAAAATTATTGTAACTTTTATTTGCAGGGATTGATAAATACCAATTTTCTAGTAACTCTTAGCTCTAGCACTGTCAGTCCAGTTTTAGGATCTTCATCGAGCATGCTTTAATAGATGGAAGATTACTAATTTGTTTTTGTGCAGTGACTCAATTGGGACCAGGATCCTCTACTCTGTTCTCGCGAGACCCCACTGGGAGTACTATGTTCAGCTCTGAGGCCTGCAGCATAAGAAAGACATAGACCTGTCAGAGGAGGGCCATGAAGATGATCGGAGGGCTGGAGCACCTCTCATGTGAAGACAGGCTGAGAAAGTTGGGGTTATTTAGCCTAGAGAAGAGAATATTCTGGGGAGACCTTGTAGTGGCCTTCCAGTTCTTAAAAGGGGCCTGAAAGATGGAGGGGGACTCTTTATCAGGAAGTGTAGTGACAGGACAAGGGGTAATGGTTTTAAACTAAAAGAGGGTAGGTTTAGATTAGATATTAGGAAGAAATTTTTCACTATGAGGGTGGTGAGGCACTGGGACAAGTTGCCCAGAGAAGTTGTTGATGCCCCATCTCTGGAAGTTTTCAAGGCCAAGTTGGATGGGGCTTTGGTCAACCTGATCTAGAGGGTTCCTGCCCAGGGCAGAGGGGTTTGAAACTAGATGGTCTCTCAGGTCTTTTCCAGCCCCAACCATTCTATGATTCTAATTTAGTGGATGCTCTTGAAACACATTAAGAAAATATTCCATACTGTCAGACTTCAGGAGGAAAAACCATGCCTTGTTCCCTTTTTTTTTTTTGTGCCAGCACTTAAGTTACTAAGACTTAGGTGTGGGTAACCCTATTGCTCAGAAACAGTGTCACAGCGCTGTGGTACCTGTTCATCATGACAGTTCAGCCCTGCTGTACTCTGGTTCTTGCTTTTCTTTTTGGCTGGCTGGGGCTGATAATTCAGAGTCTGCTGCTCAGAGAACTCTCCACCTAATTAATAGTAATACTGCTTAGGCGTAACTCCTTTTAAGCTAGATTTTTACATCCAAATTTGCTCTTGATTTTTCCTTTCCTTGCGAAGAAGTCCTGAAGGGTCAAATGAGTGAGAGCATTGAACCGAGGAGTAAGAGAACAAGCAAAATCACGTTAAGCTCCTTACAAGGATAGGGAGAGGGAAACACCAAGAACAAAGATAAAGAAATGTGATACTTTCCTTAGCACCAGTCCATAAGGATACCCGCTTATAGGGGTAGATACATAGGGTGAGAGGAGGGGAGAGAGAGAGATTAGATTTAAATGAAATACTGAGTTCCGTGGAAAGGACGGTCTGCATTCTTCTCTCATACATTAGTACAAATAAGTGTTTCCTCTCCAAAAACAATTACATTTCATCAGTTTAAAATTAGTATGAATTACAGGGGAAGCTGGAACAATAATTCTCAAAATATTGGTTATAAAATGAGTTTAAATGGTGGAGTAGTCTACAAAGCTGGCATAGGCTCCAATTTATGCTGCTGCTATGGAACAGAAAACGTGGGCAGGATGTATTAACATCAGTGGCTTTATTTTACACCTGGAACATGAAAAAGGAGGCAACAAACAACAGCTTAAAATATAAGCTTTCTATATTGCTGAATTTCTGCTGATCTTCTCTTCCAACAGGAAGATATATAATTATACAACAGGCCATCTAAATTTCTACAACTGGGTGGTTGAAATAATTAGGATGTTAGATATTCTGCCTCAGAATATGCCAAAAGGTCTTAATGCAAATTTGAGGGGAAATTAACATAAATTTGACTCCAGGAGGGTGTTTTAGAAAGTGTTTCTTTGTTTGTTTGTTTTGTATTTTTGAAGGGGGGGGGGGTAGATTTTTCTAGTATGTTTACACAGGGCAAGCATTTTTTCTCTTGAAATCAGTGGAATTAAGATAACCTAAAATTGGCATTAATGCCACAGGTCTGATGAGGTTAGTCTACCTCTTGTGAGGGGCTGCTGTGACAGTGGCTGTGGAATTCTGAGTTCTATCTGGACTGGAGTCAGGACAGAATGCAAGCACTGGCCCCTGCTCAGTTTCTGTAGGCAATCCTTCCTGAACAGATCCCAATGTTACCTGAAAATGCATTGTCTTAATCTTTACTTTTTCACTATGTCTTTGAATTTACTCTTCTTTGTGTATAATCCTGTAAGAGACATTGGTGAGGACAGACTTCAGAGGAGCAATTTTTGGGATGTTTTTCTCCTTGGAAGTTGAGTGTGACAGATAGGTACTTGTTTGCATATAGTTTCTGATAACTTCACTTAAAGGACTGATGTTTTTACAGCTAATAACATTTTACAATACAAAACACCTGTGTTTTGCTTAGCTGGTTTTCTCTCTCTTTTTGTTTTGTTTTGTTTTTTGAAGAAAAGCATATCAGTCCTGCTATTTAGTATCAAAAAGGAAAAAAAAAAGCAATAGCGCAAAAATGAAGTGCAAAGTGAAGTAAGTAAAGAAACTTTTTCAGAGTTGCTCAGCAAACAACATAAAAGACTTCAGGTTTCCTGATTCTCAGCCTAGTGCTTTTCTGCTGAAGCATATTACTTTTTATGTAATGAGTTGTCATTTCATTGTGGTTTAACCCCCGCAAGCAGCTAAGTACCACACAGCTGCTTGCTCACTCTCCTTGGGTGGGATGGGGGAGAGAATTGGGCAGGTAAAAGCATGGGAACTTGTGGGATGAGATAAAGACAGTTTACTAGGTAAAGGAAAAGCTGTCCATTCAAGGAAAGCAAAACAAGAAATTCATTCACTGCTTCCCATCAGCAGGCAGATGTTCAGTCCAGGAAAGCAGGGCTCATTATGCCTAACAGTTTCTTGGGAAGACCATCGCTCCAAGCATCTCTCCTCCCCTTCTTCTTTTCCCCAGCTTTTATTGCTGAGCATGACATCATATGGTATGGAATATCCCTTTGGTCAGTTCAGGCCAGTTGTCCTGGCTCTGTCCCCTCCCAGCTTCTTGTGCAGCCTTGTGCCAGCCTCCTTGCTGGCAGGGCATCATGAGAAGCAGAAAGGTCCTTGACTCTGTGCAAGCACAGCTCAGCAACTGCTGAAACATCTGTGTATCATCAGCCCCATTTTAACTAAAAAAAAAAAAAAGTCCAAAACACAGCATCTTATAAGCCTTTATAAAGAAAATTAACTCTATCACAGCCAAAATCATGACACTTGTGCAAAGCAAGAAAAAAAAGGACAGTCTGAATGGATTTCCATGTTATCTTCTCTGTACAGTAGGCTTCCATGTTATATCTTAATATCTCTGACTCTTGGTGAATGTATGCAAATATGATATTACTCTACCCGGAGTGTAGTCACCAATATTACACAGTTCAGTGGTCCATCTTCTCCCAGCAGGAGTTTTCTGGCTTCTGCTATTGAAGACTTACTTGTACAGATGGGAGGAACAGGATGAAGACTAGTTCTTCCCAGGAAAAAATATTTTAAATGGTTTTGGATTGAGTATTGAGCAAATAGCAGCATTGACCCCAAATGCCCACAAGCTCTTATGTCTTTAGCATTATTTCCTTGTATTGTTATGCAACAGAAAAGTCAGAATAAAACAAGAATCCTTAAGAATATATATTTTTTGCCAGTGTTAGGTCTTCTGTGCAGGTTGAAGGCCAGGATGATGACAATTGTAGAAGACACAGCTAGTGGGGGCATTATTAGTCAAAGCCTTTTAAATCAGGTGAATCCTACCAATGAATCCTAATTAATCCAGCCAATCACCCCTTTGTTAACAAATGTATTCTTTCATCTAATGAATACGTTTTGGAGGAAAGTGGCATCATTTTAATTATTGTATGTAAATGGGAAATACCTTAGGCTATGTATCTTGTTCCCACTCCATTATTATTATTTAACCAGTCAGGTTAATTTATGTAAGGGTGTCCCTGTTTTGCTAATGTTATTTGGTACATGGGAATCTTGGGGAAGATGAAAGCTTCCCTAATGCAGACTATGTAACAGTAGGCAACTGGAGTTATTTTCAAGGTCTTCACCACAATGTCTTGTTCTTTCAATGCAAATTGTCTATCATCACATTTCTTATGACCAAGGAAGGGGAAAAAAATTATTTTCAAAAATATCAAGCAGTTTAAATTGCTGTATCAATTAATTTTCCAGGTGGTCTCAGACAGGTGAAGTTGCACTGAAATGTAATGTCTGTTACTCGAAACAATTACATCTTCACTTCAGTATCCTGCCTTCTGTTTGACAGCTGTGATATGTCCTGTGGAAAATGGGCTGGATAGTTTTCAATCACTTTAATCAACATTTTAATTCCAATTTTGCAGATTATCCACTGTCTCTGTCACAACACACTTTTCAGCACTTTTGAATCTTGGCTGTAATAAAATAAATGGAATGGTGAAAAGACAATCAAAAAACAAAACAAACAAACAAACAAAAAACTACTTTGTAGCATAGCCTGTAACAATTTCCTTACTTTGTTATCTGTGCTTTAACTCTAAGTCAGTAGTGCATTCCAGGATAATGGGTTCCAGGCTATTGTTTTATTATTATAAGTTCTTTACAATTAAAGACAAATACTGCTGCCTTATGGATCTTCCCTTTTGGATTAAGGGCATGAATAGCTGTTACAGCTATCACAAATAAAATAGATGTGAAATTTTTTTTAGAGAGTCAACTACCACTATTTTTTATCAGAGCTGTTCCAGATCTGGAGAGGAAAAATTGCATGAAGCCTGAGATAGCTGAAGTAAATAGATGTGCTCATTCACTCGTGACCTGTCATGTTTTTATGACGTTGAGGCTTTGAGATTTCTGCTTATTATCAACCATCCATTAAATTTTCTTGTAAGGACTCTTATCAAATCCCTAGAGTTTGCCATGGCAAGGATGGCTACTTCAAGTCATAGTCAGGAGGTTAAGTCTGGTATTTCTGAACTGGTTTTTGAAAACAGAGTTTGTTCCCAAATCCTATGTAATGACCAGCTTTGAGCATGCCTTGCTCCCTCAGAATGCTGCTGTTAATCCTTGGATTTGACATGCCTATTCTACTTGGTAGGTAAATCTTCCCATGTTGTGGTTTAGCCCCGGTAGGCAGCTAAGTGCCACACAGCCGCTCGCTCACCCTCCCCAGGTGGGACGGGGAGAGAATCAGAAAGGTAAAAGTGCGAGAACCCATGGGTTGAGATAAAGACAGTTTACTAGGTAAAGCAAAAGCAGCGCGCGCAAGCAAAGCAAAACAAGGAATTCTTTCGCTACTTCCCATGGGCAGGCAGGCAGGTGTTCAGCCACTGCCAGGAAAGCAGGGCTCATCACGCGTAATGGTTTCTTGGGAAGACAAACGCCATCACTCTCCACGCCCCCACTTCCTCCTTCTTTACCCCAGCTTTTATGGCTGAGCATGACGTCATATGGTGTGGAATATCTCTGTGGTCAGTCTGGGTCACCTGCCCTGGCTATATCTCCTCCCAGCTCCTTGTGCACCCCCAGCCTCCTCGCTGACAGGGCAGCACAAGAAGCAAAAAAGTCCTTGGCTCTATGTAAATACTGCTCTGCAACAACCAAAAACATCACCACTATTTTCATCAAAAATCCAAAACACAGCATTGTGTGAGCCTCTACGAAGAAAATTAACTCTATCCCAGCCAAAACCATGACATCCCACTAGCCCAGCTTCAGCACAGTCATGGAAGTTGCTGCCTCTCTGAAGAAGGGTGAACCCCTACTCCATCCTGTTTTCTGGCTTCCAACCTGAGTCAGCTGATAATATAAGGAGAACATGTCCTTGAGGTGACGCTGTTTTCTAAAAGCTTTTGGACTCAGTGTGCCTTAAGAAGAGTTACTTAGGTCCCAGACCCCCTTTGAAGTCACTGAAGCTAGGACTTCTCTGTCACTTCTTAGACACTTCAGTTTTACGATAATCCTAAGTGCACCTTTACTCCCTGGGTATGAATATATGCAGTTTCTGTAGCAAGAGTTTAGGTTTACAAAATATATATATATTTACAAAACCCAGCACATATCTGCTTGTGTATGTGTGAGTACGTGTGAATATATCCACATATCCATACCGGTTATTATTCATATTTCAAGTTACGTTTAAACTTCAGAATGTGTTTGACCACATGGCTAAACTACTGGTTTATTAATTTTGAGTAATGCAATATAAAACAGTAAATCATGGTTATGTTGAATCTAGAGCACACCACAAAGCTGTTCATTTCCTTAGGTTGTGATTTTTAACAGTTGATTGATGCTGCCTTACACGTGGTATGAAGCCATACCATTTTTCAGGAGCTTTGACACCTATAGAGCAAGCATTGTTGTTCCCATGTAGATTTCACAGTGGAGGAGCCATGTTGGTCATTTTTTGACTGTGGGACTTGCAAAAGCTCTATTTGAATTGCTGCATCCTGATCTCACAACTAGCTGGTGTTGGCCTTTTTGTACCTTCTGCATGGAGAAAACTGTCAACCACAAACCTTCCCAGCACTGACCTATCCCAAATCCATCCAACACTTGGAGGTGTTCACCCTCCATTACATCTATGGCAGGGATACAGACTACAGCTGATGGAAAATGGACTGTTGCGCCTGAGGAAACTGCTTTTGGATCTCCACTGTTACCAATACTTGTCTGACTGTTTGGCTCAGGCACGAGGTAGACAGCTGTGTGTAACATTGTGGGGAAAAACACAGGAGAGAATTAGGGTGATGTACGGAAATACTGCATGTTCTTTCCTTTCTCCTAACTGATGGAGTACTGCCGATGATGAATCAGAGCTTGGTGTCATAAACAACATCTTATTTATCAAAAACAGTTCTTAGTGGGACAGAGAATGAATGTGCAGTCCAGCATCTTGCTTTTGTTGTTCTCTGTTTTCTGTCATCCAGCTACAGAACACTAATGAAGAGCCTAGCCTTAATTCTTTTTTGACAGTTACCCAGTTAATCAGAGCCAACAAATGCATTTTTAAAGCAATAGACTCTCAGAAACTAATGCAAGTTTGGGACTTGAAAGAGCAAAAGGTTTTCATTATGTTTTTAAAGGAAATGTCAAGCATAAACTCTTTTTCATGTCTGTATAAGCCTAACGGGCAGGGAATGCCTGCTTCCTGCCAAATCTGGTATTAACTATGGCTGTCACTTAGAGGGAAATTAAAACCATTTGGGTTTTTGTCCTTGAAGACTCCCAAGTACGATTTACAATGTCTCTCTCTAGATTTATTTTTATGTCAGTTCATGGGATTTCAGTGCATGTTTTCAGTATGGTACTTCAGCAATACACTGATCACGTCCTGGTCTTGAATGCATTGATCCAAAGACTTCATTTAAGCCTATGTGTAGTGGCATCAGGATCTAGACATGGAGGGGCATTGGGAAAGAGGTGAGAGAGAGAGAAAGATGATACTGAAGGAGATGAGTGATTAAGACAGTTCAACCTGGTGATTTTGACCTGGATTTCATACAGCTGTGATTTTGCTGGGTGGTTCAACAAAGGGTTGTATTGTCAGCCTTTCTTGGAAGTATTTGGAACTGTTATTTCTTGCCTTTGTGCTTGAGCAGACTAAAGTGTTACATTGCTCGTAAGTGCTTTTGATAGACACTATAAGAAAAGCTATATGCATGTCAGAATAAGGATAGGGAGAGTAGCACCTCACTTGGCTCTTCCACCACCATGATACCAGTAGCAGTGCTAACTAGAGGAGGGCTGAGGCTGTGCAGAGCTAAGTCTGGTGGCTGATCTGTTACCTTGAGGACCTGTGGTTGTAACCTGCATAAGTAGGAGGAAGTTGAGGTTTGCAGTTACTCTGACACAAAATAATGTCTTTTGTAAACTGTTCATGAGACACTTGACCCATAACCTTCCCCTGGCTTATTTCCCATTGACTTCTGGTCAGTTTTAGTTGCACCAAATGTGCTCACAGCTTGGAACAGAAGAGAATCTGTTGGTTCAAACTGAACAAAACTTACAGGAGTTTAGGATTTTTTGGGTTGAGGTGTTTTAAAACCAGTGATCTAAAGGCAAAAATTGTGGAACTATGTCAGAATGGTATGGGGATGGCTTTTCTTTCCTTAGCCCTAATTTGGAAAGAATTTGTATTTAGGAATGCATTTGCACATGTAGCATGAAGACTTTCAAGATGTGAGGGTCTAGACAAAAAGAACACTGACAACCCTNATCACAGAACTGTGACACTGCAGTTTTCCCCACAGAAAAATAGTATATTTTTGATATGTCAGCTGGGATCAATGAATGCACTGAGCATCCATAAAAGGAGAGATGGAAGAATACTGTTTTGAAAGCAAAAAGATGTTTTGCTTATTCATCTTATTTCTCATCTGCAATCCATCTTTAAAGGCCATTCACTCCCAATATTCACAAAATGTAGAATTTATTGACCAAAACTAAGTGCTTGGCTTTGTTGTGGATAGCCCCCATATCGAGAAGCAGAGGCTCTTCTCGAAGGGCAGAAGCTGAGCCTTAAGCAGCTCTGACTGAGATTCTACCGTTGCTTGATTCTTCTTGTGTTCTGAAGCTCTATTGAGTTTATCAGGATAACAATATTGGAACATTATTTGAAAGCTTACTAAACTTGAACCAAGCTTGAACTGCTTTCAGTAATGTTAGAGGGCTTTAGATAGGCAACGAATTATGTGGAACTCCTATTCCAACTCACATAAAGTCAGCTGTAGAGAACTAGTTCACAAGATTTTAAAATATTGTTGTAACTTTTTGCTGAAAAATGGTGAGAATGGGAAAACAGAATAAGAATCATTAACCTTGCTACAGGATTGTGCACAAAATACTTTAAAGTGATAGTTTTGATTGTTAAGAAATACGTTGTGATTTAATGATTTCTGTATAATATACATATTCCCTGTTGCTTCTGTATGCAGTAGAAATTTTCATTATGGAATTTATGTATAATACTTTATTAGAAAAAATAAAAGCAAGAAATAAATAAGTAGAAAGAATTCTTGTCAGTAGCACTACAGTTACATTTCAATGCTATCTTCAGTATTTTGATGAATGACCACAACTTTTTGGAGCTAAAACGCTGCTTAATTGAATTCTTGACTTCAACACCTTTGTATCTCAGATGCGAATGCAAACTAAAACCTGGCTTAACCCATTAAACACTGACAGGGCAAATATGAAAAACAAAGCTTCTTCCCAAAAGTGTGTGTTCTCAGTCTATGTTTACAGAGAAGAAAGTTTAGCATTGGTGAATTTTTAGTGTGAAGCTGGGACCCTGACTTGAATGAGCATCGAATCACAGGGATTTGACAAAGATGAATAGAATTCTGGCTGCTGGATTCCTGCAAATTCTTTGAACTTCCATTTTTGGCTAATGGTGAGTGGAGAAGCACATTTTGCCCTTCCTGTAATAAGTCAGAAAAAACTTGCCACAAGGCATTCCTCCTCTAAAATCCTGTTGGCAGTTGGGGCCATTATACAGAAATTGAAAACCAGAATTGGGGAGGAAATCTTGCCAAGAAATCCTAAAAATAGAAGGCTGAAAAATATTCCTGGTGTCACTGGAAAACTTACATTTCTAATTACTTTCATATTGTGGACTTAAACTCTCTGAAAATCAGAGTATATTGAAAGCATTCTTCTGAAAATAGTTGCACATTTTAAAAATCTTTTAAGCTGGATATTGGGCTGTGGATCATATTCTCCTAGATGCTAAGAAACTTGACTCCTTTCAGTATATAAGGTACAATTTAGAAATCATATTACAGATTTTTTTTTTCCACTTACCACTTAGACTGTGCTTTTAACTGGGAGGATAATTGGATTCTGGAATGCAGAGGAATTTATAGTTAGATCTGACTTGATCCAAATATTAATACCATTTTCTTGTTTGAAGGGGTATGTTTTTGCTTTAAGCTACATTTTAAAATGTAAACACAGAAAAAAAATCCTTGCTGAAAAACTATTTAGTGTGTAAATAATTCTAATACTTTTTAAAGGCTCTGCATTTTCACCCTCCACGTGACTTTTGCCTGCTCTGTGTAAGCTATTTTTTACTTGGAAGCTCTTTCTTCTAGACTAAATATTGACGTGACAGAGTGTAGGAGCTGCAGAAATGTTCAGGGTCTTCTGCAAGACACTAGTGACTATTCAGCCAGGATACTTCCATTGAAGATAAGTTTTTAATGGATATAGAAATGAAATTACTTAGGAAAGGAGGGGCAGTAAAGTGTTATTGCTTTGTGCATAATATGGATTATTGACTTTTTTTCTGAGTCATGTTTTTGCTTTTCTAAATAAATTAAAACTGATGGTTCAAGGATTCAGTACAGAGAACAATCAAAGAGTAGTGGAGTCATCACAGGGACTTAATTTGGCCTCATATTGTGTCATTTTTCTGTGCTGTGTCAGTCCTTGGCATGAAAAAAGGCAGAGGTTGGCTGACTAATGTAGCAGTAGTGATCTTAGGTTTTGGTAGAGACAACAAAAACAGGATTTATTGCTCCATGGTGAGCCTTTGCAGTGAGCTCGTATGCTTCCTTACATGTATCCTAGATTTAGTTTAGCTATTCATGTTCTAGAGTATATCCCAAATAGTGTGATGTATAATGCCTGTACTAAATATCAGACTTAGGAATCAGGAACTCCAACATCAACATTCAGCATCAGGATGTTGGATTTTATATCTTATTTTTAAATGAAACTACAGGAGAACCCTATTCTGACTCTTTTAGAGTCTATGTATTAGTGCTAGGGACTCAATGAATTTGAAATCCAAGTACGTTTTACCTGGAGGGTTCTTCTGATTATTATTTTAATATTATGATTTTGAAACCCTCTACCCATCTTCTATTCCCAGCAGGCGAAATGGAACTTTTTGTATGTGTGTGACTTACAGACTAAAATGGTACTTTTAGTATCAGATAATACTTCATCTGTCCTCCTCACTTGGGTTATAGCCTACTCTTTGGGAGAGACTTCTCAAATAAAGTTCAAACCTCAGGTATTTAGCTTCAGAGGCTGGGATGCCAACATACAAAACTATGTTCCCAAAAAGTCCTTCTAAGAGGCTGCCTTGCAGCTGGCGGGGGCTGGACTCACAGTGTGCTTCCATCAGAGTGTTTGCAGTATGTCCAGTTTTAGCAGTGCCTAGATCTAGCAGTGTCTAAGTCACTGGTAAATGACTCTGGTGTGCAGTCTTTCCTTACATGGGTTACAAATTCTTACAGAACCCTTTTGGCTAAGAAAGAGCTTCCTTCCTTTGGCTGAAGTTATGCTGTACATTCCTCAGAAGAACACAGAGATTGAGGAATTGAAGGAAAATACTGTACCCAGTGTAACTTTGCACCCTGGCCATGATATTATGGCGACTGGAAGAGCACCTCAAAGCAACGGTTAGAATATAGTCTCATAGGCTGCTGGACTGTGTATACTTTTAGGCACACTTGTTCTGCCTTCCATTGGCCTCCCTCTTTTTATTTACCAGAAACATGTCATGCAAAAACCTACATAAGAGGAGCAAATGACCTTAGGACAAAGTACAAATGTACATATGGGACTATAACCTGTTTTGTTTTGTTTTTCTTTAAAGTCACATATGAAAACGTTATCTAGACATTGTGAGCTATGGGATCCTTTTTAGCCTAGTTCTCACAGTTGAATACTATGTGGTGTGGAAAAAATGGAAACCTTGCTTTAGAGAGGGGCTTCTGAGCTAAATGAATGACATCTGAGATCTCAGATTAAAGTNNNATGAATGAAATCTGAGATCTCAGATTAAAGTGCAAGGTGGGGAAAGAGTTGATAATTACAGCATCAGAAACATGCAACTTGTAACAGAAATCATAGGTTACAAACATAAGTGGCAAAGCATACCCGGCAGTAGGTTCACAGGGACCTACTTTCATTCAGTACAAACAGCATGAGGCTAACTGGATTTAGCTGCAGTGCTTTTTGTCAGGAAATGAGTTCAGGCTTTTGAGACACTGATATGGTGTTGTCAGCTGCAAAAAGTGCAAAAGACAACATAAAGTCATGCTTTCTGATAGTCTTAAGAAGAAATTTGATGCAGCAGTTTAGTATTCTTTACTACATTTGTTGTACGTTCTTGAAACACTGTCATTGGGATCTGAATAAACAATGTCAGCAAAGAGGTGCACTGGCTTTTCCCCCTTAACTTCTTCTGCCTCAGTGCATTTTGCATACATTCTCCTAATGTTATGCCCTTCTGAAAGGACAGGTGTTTTTAAAATTGCAAAAACAGTTTTCAAGGGGGTAAGAATTAGTTTTTACAGGGGCTTAAAAATAAAATATCTAGAAGATAAGTACAAAGATCAAGAGAGGGAAATCTGGACCCCCCTGCGGTAGCAAATCTCTGCTTGGGTTGCTAGAAGCAGACCATCATCCCTGACCTTTCATTAGGAAAGGCCTGTCTATAATTGGTCCTTGTCCTTTTGATTGTTCAGTGGTTACTTGTCTGGATATCCCTCAATAGCTGTGGTATCTGTTTGCTATGTGCATTGATAATAGTGAAAGTTTTTCAGAGCTGGGAAGCAGGTGCGGTTTGAGAGTATCATTCTTTCCCTGTGAAACTGGGCTGGTACAGTAGTAGCAGTTGCCAGTGACTCTGACCAACTTGTACCCAGCACAAGGACAGAGTGTGAAGCCCAGCAACCAAACACGGCCACATGGGGCCAAGTGGAATTACCATGACGCTCTTTTATATGCTCTATGACCTCTTATTATATGATAGAAAAATCATATTTTGAATTTGCTTGTTCCCCCTTCATCAAATTTCAGTAAAATGTAGCAGGGGTTGGTGGTGCATTGACAGCCAGTTCAATGGTCTTCCTTCTGGTAGTACTAGAAAGTGCCAGGTGAAAATGGAGCAAATGACATCTGAGAAAGACTGGTTCCTGCAGAAGTGGATGAAGAAAAGTGAATCCTGAGAAGAGTTGCAGAATATGTTTTCTAACACTTCAGCTAATGATTAATCTACCATAATTAAAGCTAATTACCAAAACAAGAAAAAGGGAGATCAGGATTACAGTGGTATAGGGCCATTGAAGACTGTATTAGAGTGAGTTCCCTGTTGGTATGTGATGTAGTCTGCTACAACCAAACCCTGTGGCAGTGGTAGGTGAAGGGAAATAGTCATGGAAAAAATATGAAAGTCTTCTCTATGCTTTAATTAGGTCTAACAGCTGGCCATGACAGTTTTGTCAGAGGAAAAAAAAAAAAAAAGTCCCGTTGCTGCCTTCCTCCTGCTATTCAGTCCTTCTCTCCCCCTGCTGCAGTGTGCACGCAGTTGCTATGGGATTGCTTGTTGTGATGTACAAATGAGTTGCTACAAGAAGTTAAAAGATATCCCTCTGAAACTGGTTCTGGAGATCCTGAGAAAAGTTTCGCTCAAACTGGGAGCATTTACCCAAAGGCTGTCTACTCTGGTTTTAAGAGGTTAATGTGTGCTAAGCAAAGAGAAAAAAGAAAAAAAAAAGAAGACCCTGAACTACCATATGTTAATAAATCAGAAGGAATGAACAAGTCTCGTTCAGTTTCTAATTAATTTTTATTATAACTTCTTGTTTTTTCTTTAAAATGACATCTTGCTCCAGCAGATTTGAATTTTTAGTGAGAAAAAAATAATTAATCCCTTCCTTTTCAGCTGTTGTAACTATACTTTGTGAGTTACTACAGGAAGAGTATCTTACTCCTGAAACACACAATTTTGATTGCTGACAGCCATGTCAGAAATATGTAAACATGTTTTATACATTTAAAGATGCCAGGGAAGCAGACATTTTATGTTTACTCACAGTCTTTTGGCATTAGGAATTAGAGAACAAACCTAACACATTCAAAGCCATCTGCATTCTTTAATTGCACCTATATTAGATTTGGTGAAGGATCACCAGTTTGTCCAGCAAGAGATTTTACTGATCAAAATACTGATTGGTAGCTGTGCATGCAGGATCAGCCCTGAGTCTGTTTTCATATCTCAACTGAAGGAGAAACTGAACTACTGTTCCCTCTGCTTTCTTCCTACCCCATCTGTGAAACATCTCTGAAAAGCTGCTACTTGATCAGTCTCTTGACTTCAGTGACTGGGAGAGAGGCATAAAGAGAAAGGGTACGGTAGGAAACTCTAAACTAGGAGGCAAGGACTGAATGATTTGCAAGCGGAGATTCAAAAGGAAAGGGAGATAGCAAAGGAGATCTTGAACAGGAACAACTGGAAGTTGGATATGAAAGCAAGGGCTGCAAAGAAAAGTGGACTAGAAATGAAACATAAAAATAGCTGAGGAAATTAGAGATGGGGGTAGGGGGACAGGGAGGAATACTCAATAAAGGGGAGAGGAAGAAAAAGATGAAAAAACAAGAAGAGAGAACTTACCACAAGCTGCATGAACTTATGCAATATGTATGCAGTGGCTTACATTATTATTTATCTAAAAGTTATTCATCTAGTCTATTTAGAATCTAGGCTTCCTAATTTAGTCTCCCAGAAAATGATTTATTCAACCCATGTGAGGATTGGCTACTGCTGTTTGCTGACTACAGAAGGAGCTCAGACAGTTTAAATTTGAAGGCCAGCTTTTAGCTGACTAAAGTTTGGTAAAAAAACTTCTGCTTACTGTGTTGGAGTTGGATATATTTTTTTTTAAACTATATAAGATGTGGCTTTTTTAGAACAGAGCTTGGTGTTCTTATAGGGTCTGAGTGCAGCTGTAGGTCAGCACTGTCAGTGGTCGGAAGGAAGAGCTGTTTAGATCAAAATATTTAGCTTGATGCATGTGCTTTCCTTTCACCTGTGTGTGAGGACTAGAACAGTGTTTGGTTTGCATGTGCTTTGTATATCACTAAAGAATCAACTCTAATAGTTTTTTTAGAGATCTTGCCAAATTATAGGAAATGTCTCTGAGCACATCATCTTAAAATGGAGATTACAAAAATAAAAAAAAGGAGGGGAAAAAAAGAAATTGTTGTTCTTGCATAAGAAACTTAATTCTGTTAATAAGCTGTGTCCCAAGTCTCCATGCATGCAATTATGATCCCCCAAAATGTCAGTTCTTGCGACTGAGAATATAAATCTTACTGTTACTCAGTGTGAATTAAGGGATCTTTCTACATTTCTCATCTGACTTCTAAACACTTATCTGGTAGCACTGAAAACAATGGGCTTGTCTTCCAGCTGAGCAGGGAAAAACATGGCTTTGAATTCAGTTATGTTAATTCGGGATGCTTATGAAAAAAAGTTGCTAATTTTTTTTGAGGGAAGAAATTAAGAATTTTTCACAACCTTCTCCCCTCCCCTGGTTTAAAAGTATCTATAAGTGCAGGTGTTAGGGCAAAAAAGATCGTGAAATATCTAGAGGGCGACATATGTGAGGAGCAGCCGAGGTCACTTGGTTTGTTCAGAGAAGAGAAGGCTGAGGGGTGACTTCATCATGCTCTACAGCTTCCTCATGATGGGGAGCGAAGAGGGAGGTGCTGATCTCATCTCTCTGGAGACCAGCAATAGGACCCGAGGGAATGGCATGAAGCTGTGTCAGGGGAAATTCAGATTGGATATTAGGAAAAGGTTCTTAACTGAGAGGGTGGTTGGGCACTGGAACAGGCTTCCCAGGGAAGTGGTCACAGCACCGAGCCTGCTGGAGTTCAAGAAGCATTTGGACAATGCTGTCATATATATGGTTTAATTTTTAGGTAGTCCTGTGTGGAGTCAGGAATTGGACTCGATGATCCTTGTGGGTCCCTTCCAACTCAGGATGTTCTATTATTCTATGTGTTTCTCAGTCCCTGTTGTTTCAAAGTAAAGAATTAGGAACTTTTCTTTTTGCTTCCCTGTAAAATTCTTGAGCCTCTGAGTAGGGACCTCTGAGTAGGGAAAATACTTGAGTATAAATAATTTTGCTAAAATGCTGTAAGTAGTCTTGGGCACTTGAGACCATTACAGGATCTAGGTTCAACTGACTCTGTGTACATTCTTACTTGGAAAACCAAAAGTATATGATGATGTTTGCCTTGGCTGAGCTAAGACAAAACAGCAATGTGGTTATTGTGTGTATTTGAAAGACTAAACCACCAAAAAAGTAGAAGGATATAGAATATTTCAGTGGGATATTAAAGGATTAAGTAGACAAACAAAATTTTACATAGGAAAGGAGAATACTTACTGCAATATATGGCCTCAGGACTAAATGTTTGATATTCCTGTCTACATCTCTGAAGACCAAACTGCACAAATTAAATTAGCATGGTACATCCTAGCAGACATTCTGAAACACACTAGCCAAAAGCCTTTTCTATGTTTCCTTTATGATTTGAGGCCTGTGTTCTGAAATTTTTGTTAGGAAGTCTGCAAAACATGATATTTGTGCATGTGTGCTTGATCCTCCATATTGAAGGTTTGTGTAACCATTTCTGTGAACACTTCTGCAGCGTGCTCTCATAGCCCATGTTCCATGTGTCCTGTCTGTACAGCTAGATGACTAAATGCTGGCCGTCATGCTGACTAAAGCTGTGGCGGTGGGTTTTGTTGCTTAGAGCAATATCACCTTGTTGTACAAAGATCTGTTAGGTAAAAATGCTCTGACCTGATCCTGGAGGCAATAAAAATCTGTCAATCATTATTAGCAGCCCTGACCAACACATACGTTTAGAAGAGAACAGATGGTATTTGTATTGTTAGCCTACCAAGTATCATCCACTATTACAGTGGACACTGAAAGAGGAGAGACTGAAAAATTCAAGGATGATGGTACCCTTCCTGCCCGTAAAGTCTGAGGACAATAGTTGCTTCCGCCACTGGAGGGCACTACCATCCCTTCTGGTTCATAGACATTTCCCCAAGTACTCAGTCATTTCTGGGAAATATTTTGAAGTTTTAGGAGGAAGCGTGCTTTTTTTTTTTTTTAAATATCAAAGTGCTATCTCCTTCTTATTATAGGACTAATTAAGCGAGCTTTCTTTTTAAGCTATAGTCTGGTATTTACGTGTTTACATGGTTTCATAGTTGTTACCATGAAATGTTTGATTTGGTCTCCTTTCACTTTTACTCCATCCATTTAACTTTCCCTAACTATCACTGACTCTTGTTTCCCTGTGTATCCTTTTGCGTTCCTTTTTATCCTTATTTTTCAGGATGACTGTATATTTTATTACTTAATATAGTGAAAACAAAAGACTAATACCATAACACAATCCTATAGAAGCCACCTGTATTTAAGATAATGGTTATGTAAATCAGGAAATGACAATATTAGGGATGCCTGTGCAGTAGAACCCAAAGGAACACAAAACCAAAACCCAGCCTACCACTACAACAAAAATGCAAATTTCTTTTCTTTTCCTTAGGCTTATAAATAGCTCCTCTGTGCCCTGTAGCTATCGTGAAGAAGTTTGTAACTGTAAGAGCATATATTTATTTAACTTGGCAGTTTCTCTGCTGAAAATGAAATGCTTAGAAGGAGAAAGTCTGGGATCTACCAAACTGCAACCTGAACAGAAATTTTAAAAACAGTTGAAAATTGCTTCCAGGAACAGAAACATCTGTGGTAATTATAGCTGTTGTAATATACCCTGCCTTTGTTTTTACCAAGTGTTCTTCATGTGTAATCAAAGCTGGCTACACTGGGGATGGAGGTCACCCTAGATCAGGTGCCACATGCAGAAGAGCCTGACTTTTGTTTTAATCGCACTTGGAGACATTTCAAGCTGTACTGCAGCACTGCTGAAAGACTCGTGTCAGGGGAAGTGACTCTGAATAGCTTGCAAGCATAGAGATCTTCAGTGTTATATGCCTGCTTTGTTAGTCCTTTCAGCTTGATTTCCTGCTGATTTTTAGCTTGTAAGCAAGCTATCTCTTTAAGGTAAATTGTGTCAGCTGTCAAGCTGACTCTGTTATGCAGTGTTTGCATGACATTTATGAAGCCCGTATTCTGGAGTCTGAAGGAGCTGTTGCACACTGCCATTAATCCCAGGGCCTCCTCCATTCCGTCCCTTGGGCTCCAAGGCCATACTTGATTGTAAACAAGTGAGTCTCTATCTGCTGGTTTCTGTACATCTCTGCTGTGGTTCACTGTAGCTCTCTGTGAGTCTGGTGAAAATACAACAGTCCTCAATTCCCCTGGCACTAGAAAAGGAGCAGCAAAACATTAGAGATGGCATGTTCAGCACTGACAGAGAGACTCTTGTCTCAAATGTCACAGTATTTTCATAATCCAGTGGAAATGAATGAGAGACAGAAAAGCTTCTCCTCCCTCAGGTGTGCTTGTAATCTGATGCCAGTCTCGGTCAATGCAACACACAAACATAGGCAGTGCAGATTTCATTCTGTTGTGGTTTAGCTCCGGTAGGCAGCTAAGTGCCACACAGCCACTTGCTCACCCTCCCCAGGTGGGATGGGGAGAGAATCAGAAAGGTATAAGTGCGAGGACCCATGGGTTGAGATAAAGACAGTTTACTAGGTAAAGCAAAAGCAGCGCGCGCAAGCAAAGCAAAACAAGGAATCCATTCACTACTTCCCATGGGCAGGCAGGTGTTCAGCCACTTCCAGGAAAGCAGGGCTCATCACACGTAATGGTTTCTTGGGAAGACAAACGCCATCACTCCGAACATCGTCCCCTTCCTCCTTCTTTACCCCAGCTTTTATTGCTGAGCATGACCTCATATGGTATGGAATATCTCTTTGGTCAGTCTGGATCACCTGCCCTGGCTATATCTCCTCCCAGCTCCTTGTGCACCCCCAGCCTCCTCGCTGACAGGGCAGCACAAGAAGCAAAAAAGTCCTTGGCTCTATGTAAATACTGCTCTGCAACAACCAAAAACATCACCACTATTTTCATCAAAAATCCAAAACACAGCATTGTGTGAGCCTCTACGAAGAAAATTAACTCTATCCCAGCCAAAACCGTGACACATTCAAAGGATACTATTTAATGCTAACTTCTGCTTAGAACATGAAGAAAAAGAAAATGCAGTAATTTTCATTAGCACAGAGGTCATTGAGAGGACTTCAGCTGTCTTAAACATACTCTCACAGATTTTTACCCCATTTATAGTCATGCCTCCCCCACCCTGAGGGACAGGTAGTAAGGCAGCAGGGGTGGAAGGAGCCCTTGTTGACCAGGAATAGGATGATTAATTGAGCCTTGCCATGGTACATTCCAGGGCAACTGGCAGGAGAAAGGAGGGAGGCAGAGGCCCAATTTTTGGCAGGTCTGTGAAAGGCAGATCTGTGCTGTTGATATGTGTCCCTCTTAACACCTAAAGACAATGTTAAGTTTGAATCCAGCTCTGGCAAACACTTTTTTTCCTCTTTTGTGCTCTGGATGCTGAAGCTTGTTTCTTTACTGTAGTTTGGACTGTGGGGAGGCAGTTAAATGAGTGCCCTTTGGTTTGCAACAGGAGGAAAAAGAGGTAGTAAGTGCATTTAAAACAAACGTTTCTATAAGCAGCAAAATGAATTAAATCTGTTTTCCTGTGCTTTAGTCTTGAGGTCAGTCTTCTGAATGGCTTCTTTGATAAATAAGGATGTGCTCTCATGATGGTGTTCTTTTGATGGAGGTATATATAGTTTCCATCCTCCAGCTAACTCCTGTTTGCAGGAAACTTGAAGTAACTATCTTAAGGGCACCCCTTCTTAACCAAGTTAAGAAAACTGCTAGGGAAGAAACTAAAGACTGAGATCTAAAGCAAGTAGATTTTTGTACTCACAAGTAATAGTTAGGAAACCAAGCTAAAAATAAAAGAAAAAAAGACAAATGCATTGTGCAAGACCACCATGGCCTGCTTTCTTGCAGTTAAATGTTTAGTATGTGCCACCTGTCACACTACAGCTTGCTGTGAAATTTCAGCTTTTCTCAAGCATTAAACAATCACATGTTTTATACTAAGCTGGATGGCTTCCAGAATAAATGAACCACCAAAGCTGAGTCAGAAAAACCTGGAAAACTTGCATGAGGATGCTCTGTAATAGGCATGTTTAAAAACCTCAAGCAGTTCAGATGCCACTGAGAGGTACTTTTTAAAGGTAGTATATATAAATTGAACGCATTTATGTGCTCTTCCATGATAATTAACTCTCTAGTATTGTTAAACATTTTATAGAGGTCATGCAGGTAACAGGCAAAAGTACTGTTGGAATCTTTATCTCGCTATAAAACTTAAAGTAATTTTACTCTGATTTTAACTGTTCTAGCTGATTATTAGAGACAGTGAACTATTCACCTTTTGAGGCAGGTGGCATTTGTCCCATCTATCCATCAGGGAGAAGAAAGCTGTTGACTGGCAAGGTTGAGACAGGAGCTGAAAACTCTCACATTGAAATGCTTAGTGCAGAAAAATAAGATGATTTGGTTAAACATCTGAATGGCCTTACTGGAAGAGAAGAGATATCCAGAGATAAAGAAATTAATCTTTTCTTAAGTGTCAGCCTTAAGTGCATTTCCAGTGTATTAAGAAAGTGAAAATCTACTGTTGATTGTCATTCATATAATAGGCACTAGTATATTGCTAATGGTTCCCATGCAATCAAATGAGACACAGCTAGCTGGGCTCCCACTGCATTCCAGATGTCAGTGGCTAAATCCATGTTGCAACTGTGCTTTTTTCTTACTAGTTGGCATTCCTTTCTTGATTTTGTTATTTATGTCTGCAGGTTTACTTGATGAGAAGGATACTCACGCAAATAGAATAAGAAAAGTGATGGATGTTTTATCTTTTTATTTTTAATTCTTTTCTGTCCCCTTGGTCTTTATTCACAGAGTTTTTGTTGTCCTATAGCATAGTGAAGCACTGGGTACGTTTGTCTTGAATACACCTTTCCCTGATTGAAATGGAAGGGAACATGGTGTATGTAAGGCTATAGCATGAGCTGAAAGGAAGTAAGTGATTTAAGATACACAAGTCACATACATTTAATATCTGCCTATGGAGCTACAGAAGATGTCACAAGCTATCTGTGGGACAGCTGGACCCCGATGGCAGTGTTATAGCTCTCTGCCTGCAGCACTGTGGATACTGAAGTCCAAAGAAAGGAGGCATAAATTCTTCAAGACCAAACTGTTCTCAAAATGTGGGCAAATAAGTTAAACCATTGATAAGGACTTGCACTGAAAAAAAGATGTTAGTATTCAGGGAAGTTTCTAATCTATTTGTTACTTTTTCTAGTTTCATTCTTCTAAACAATGGCACATACGTTTTTGTAAGACATTTTTCTCTAAAAAAAAAACAACAACTGAGACTAAACAGGAGTTGGCCTTATTGCTAAAATTGAAGTTAAATGAAATTATGTAAGAATTTAAAAAAAATATGAATTTAAGTGCCAAATCTGATAATCTGGAAAAAAAGGAACGAAGAGAAAAAATTACAAACTTAGCAAAGGAGGGTTTAAAATGACTATGCAGACACAGGCATTTATGGAAGTAGAAAGGTATGAGCTAAGTAAAAGGAGAGATGTAAAAATAAGATAAATTGATAGAAACTAATGTAATTCAGCTGTATGTTCTACCCAGAGTTTATGTGCAAATACTGTGGTAGTAGAAAAGTACTCCAGGTTCTGAGGGCTGCTAGACTTGCAGGGCAGGAGGAGGCTAGGATTGGATCCCAGATAGAATGAGCTGTGCTGTTCACCTGGAGGATGAACACATTCATAACCAACAAAAATGTGGACACCAACAAAAGTAAAGCAGGTACTACATATATCAACAAAGTAGATTACAAATTTGCTTTAATAGCAGGTATGTACTTGGTGACCAAAGCTGAAGATGAAGCATAGTAAATACAGAAGAAATAAGAAGCACTATTGATCACAAAGAGTATTTGGTGGAAAGGAAAAAAAAGGCGTAATGGAATTTCACTAGAATTGAAAGAGTAGCTGTTGGGTAAACCTTATTTCAAACCATAACAATATTCAAAATTATCAATTAGTCAGTCACTCCAAAGTAGTTATGTACATGATTCTCTGGTTTCTCTGTCCACATCAGGGATGTTCTGAAAAAGAGGAAAAAAAATCCTGCCTCGAAAATTTTTGATAGTATTTTAATCCTAAAATGAATAGGTAGAGATATCCCTCTGACTCTTTGTATGGAAAAGACAGTGGCTGACAGGACAGTGCATGCAAACCTGGGCATGGGTTAATATTATGCTAGGAAAAATAGTTGTGTATAGTTGTAAAGTCTGTCTACTTCACTATATTTCTAAAGATGGTGCTACATATTCTTAACTAATGTGACAATGCACTGAAGAATGGCAAGATGCTTTGGGTGTAAGAAAAAATACATGGATTTAATTTTATTTTGAGTCACTGGTATTGTGATAAACTGCTCATCCCGCCACTCCCCACTCCCCTCCCCCACCCCAAAGCAGCTAGGGATTAGCTGTAAGCAAATGCTGTTATCTGATCAGTACTCTTCCGTGATCTATGCAAAATAAGCTGTGACGTTAATCCAGCTCTTACTAAACAGATGTCTGGTTTGAGTGATTACTGAAAACCCAACTGAAACAGTGCTTATTTAGCATTTTTGACCTTTCAGCAATTTCATCAAAATGCTCAAATTTCATCAAAATGGTCAAACAAGGTTGAATATGCTGAGTCTGTGATGGCAGAATCAACCTCTATCCAGTAACCTCTACTGTTGGAAGTACCTGAGCAGAACAGTGCTAGGATACTGGCACGTGTACTGCTGATTAAACCTTGCCCTGGGATTGTATCCAAGGAAAGGAAAGTAATTTTCCCTTGAACAAGGGCATTCCCTTTCTTTACTTGAGTTTATTTTAAGATATGCCATTACAAAGTGCTGAACATGAGATCTCCCATCCATTTATATACCTGTAAATTACAGAGCAGTATTTAATAGAATTCTTCAGGGTACAAGAGTTAAGACTGCATGATGTGCACACTCGAGGTTTCTGTGGCCACATTTGCAAACAATAATGTGTTTTTATCTTGTTTCCTTTGGGGAACAAATTTTGTGTAATCTGGTTAAATGGCACAAGTGTGTGTGTGTGTGTGTGTGTGTGTGTGTGTGTGTGTGTGTGTAAGTACAATTTATCCCCAGGCAGAAATATGAATGAATTAAAGGTTAAAGGTCAACGGTTGCCTTGTTGCTGAGCCAATAGTAAGAGACCCTCTTCTAATAGGTCAAAGTGCTTTATTTTCCAGGTTATGTTCACTCAGATAAGTTATTTGAATGTGACTGAAAAATTCTCTTGAAACTTGTTAAGATGCTAACTGTAACGTATCTTTGACGTGTTTGCTGCTCGTATTGTAACTCACTCCTAGCATGCGTCATGTTGGCCTGATAACTTAGCTTCAGATGTTCTATGAAGTCATAAACACAACAAAGTAATTTCACAATACAACCTCTGGTGTGTTTCAAGTTGTTTGTTTTGTACCTTTTTACGGGGGCTGTTTAAAATAGAACCTTAGAAGCTTACCATGTTTCCTTTTCTAGAACCTCTCTTCTCCACTGAAGACATTAGAATTACTGCAGGGAGTATTAGAAGAGAAGTGGAAAAGCCTTGGAAAGAACAGTCATAAAAAGATGAGTCTCGCAGTTATGCTACCACTGTACATTTGTCTGCTATTGCAGCAGGCATAGGAATGATCCAAAATAGACGTAGGCTTGATAGAGCTTGAAAGAGAAAGTCCCTTACTGCACAAGAGATTTGAGTATGAGATAACTTCCCTTATTTTAGGTTTAGCTCTCTTCTCCATAGTGAAGAAACAAAAGCACTTCACCTAGTTTATTTCAATGGTGCTACTTTTGGAATAATGAGAGGGCAAGAATATCAGTCAATCTAAATTTGACATACATGAGCTATTCTGTATCAGTTTTGCAGACATGGGCAAACAAGTAAATATGTCTTGCACGTAGGTACTTTCTGCAGTTCTAAGCAATATCTTGTTCTGCTTGTAGTTTTGAGAAAGTTGATATGCTTAACTGTACTGTTCAGTTTATCATGAGTCTTAAAATAATTTGGTATTTTTATAAAAGTAAATAATACATTAATCTCAATTTTATTATGAGAAGTTTTCTGTTTTTTTATAAAAGCTTGAAAGTGTGAACTCTCCAGGCTTAAAAAACAGATGGCAAAGAAAAGGAATTAAAATGAAGGTTATGCCAGATGGAAGGGGGAGTTAGTCTCAGAATTTTGTTGTGCTCTACACTGTAAAGTTGTAAAGTTGGATTGGCACAGCCATGTCAATGGGGAGGTCTTTTAAGAAACATCCCCCTTTCTAAGCTGATGGAACACTGCTGACAAAGCCTCAGAGCAGGTGGAAGCCTCCTGGTAGAAGAGTAGTTCTCTGTGTGTGGCTGATGTTGTTCAAATAGGTAAGATGGCTGTACTGGCAAAAGAGCCTCTTTAGGCCAGTGTAAACCAAATCAGTGCTAGGAAGCTGTGTTAGCCTAAGTGGATCAAAAGTGTTGAGTAGCACAAATCAGTGGTTCCCAAGCTCTGCCCAAGAAGTTAAGGGCTTTCACAGGTTCCTCAATGGATCTAGAAACAGTTCATGCCAGTGTTTCATGCCACTTGTTATGAACAGTATCTTTGTCTCTACTTGTGTAAGAGTGGCATAAGCTAAGAGGTAGGCAGAAAGCAACTTTTCAGAACCTTCTACTGGGAACACTCAATTGCAAGATTTTTTTTTTTTTTGTCCTTGCTGAGTACAACAAGAGGACAATATGAGTAACAAAAATGTAGTTAAATTTTGAGAACATTCTCAATCCCTACAATAAAGATTTCTATGAAAGAAATTTTGTCTTCTATCCTAAATTATTCTTGGCTGAGATTTGGTATTGCACGAGTAGCTGTTGTGATCCCTTGTGTTTTATAGTTGCTGCTATGCTAAAACTTTTCCTCCCTCTCATTGAACTCTAAGAGTTTTTTGGTTTGTCTTGCAGAGTTGAATGGAAGTCCTGGGAAGATGCACAGACTTATTTGTGTCTCTTGTTCAAACATAGTAATGTTGTTTCTCTGTTCTATTTTGTTACAGCTAATTGGAGAGTTTTTTCCTAAATCATTGTGACTTCAGTTATGTTACTGCAACTCTCCTGAAGCCACTGGACAACATATGCGCTTCCCAAAATTGAAATTGGTGTCTCCCTCTCTCCCCATATGATTAAAAGTGAGGAGAAAAGGACTATTTTTATTTATGAACACTGGAGTGTGGAGTAGGGGTGAAAGGATACAGGAGTTTCAAACAGGATTTGCTGCCTGTACCCTGGAGGCAGATGTCTGTCACTCACAGGAAGATATTTTACAAAAATGTTGGTCTTGTTGGATCTCCCTTTCATAATGTATATCTACAGGTTAGGTTCCACTCTTTGGGAGCTCCTCTTTGAATCATGCCTTTAAATTAGAAAGCAGACATATTCCCTGAGGAAAGTAACTATTAGCCCTATAATCTAAGTGAATGGTAGATGAGCTGTTCAAATCCTGAATGCTTTTGGACAGCTGACATTATAATGAAAGCTGAGGCAACTTCCTTAAATTGGAGATAGTATGTAGGATTGTAAAAAGGAGCCAGGCAATAGTGGAGTCTCTGGGCAAAGATGTAGGCTCCTTAGGGCACAGCTATTAATTTTATGTATTACAGAGACAGCATACTATGCTTAAGAAGGGATCATTATAAGGGAACACTTGGTGTTCCCTTATAAATAAATTTCCTGGTTGTAGTATTTAAAAAGTGTGCTCTGTCTACCCTTATCTAAAGAATCTTATTTTCAAAGTAATGTCTGAAAATCTAAGGCGAAGCCAGTTCTCTGGCTACACATTCCAGAAATCAGTGGTGGCTAACCTGCAGTCCGTGAATGGTCTAAATGGGAATATAAACTTGTGGCTACTCATCTGCAAGGACTTGTATGGCTTCACTGATACTTGATAACTGATACTAGTGGACCATCACTGGGAGATGAGTTGCTTATGCACAAGCTTGGAGAAGGCTTTCTTTCTTGCTTGGTTTAAGGAAATCCACCCATCTCCACTAATAATTAGTGTGTATATAGAATCACAGAATCAAAGAATGTTTTTGGTTAGAAGGGACCTTAAAGGCCATCTAGTTCCAACCCCCCTGCCATAGGCATGGATACCTCCCACTAGATCAGGTTGCTCAAAGCCCCATCCAATGTGACCTTGAACACTTCCAGGGATGGTGCATCAACAACGTCTCTGGGCAACCTGTTCCAGTGTCTCACCACCCTCACAGTAAAGAATTTCTTCCTAATATCTAACCTAAGTCTACCCTCTTTTCGTTTAAAACCATTACCCCTCATCCTATCACTACACTCCCTGGTAAAGAGTTCTTCCCCGTCTTTCCTGTAGGCCCCCCTTTAGGTACTGGAAGGCCACTATAAGGTCTTTTCTCCAGGATAACCTGAGCTCTCTCAGTCTGTC
>VXAL01011324.1:0-35641 GCA_013399475.1 Chauna torquata
GCCCCGGCTCGCCGCGCCCGGCCGCGCCAAGGCAGGCAGGAGGCGCTACAAGACCTTCATGATCGACGAGATCCTCTCCAAGGAGACCTGCGACTACTTCGAGAAACTTTCCCTCTATTCCGTCTGCCCGTCCCTCCTGGTCCGGCCCAAGCCGCTGCACTCCTGCGCCGGTAAGGCGGCTCTGCCGAGGGGCCCGGGGCCGCAGCGGGGCGGGGAGCGGCAGCCCGGCGCGTTGCGAGCCTGGCCCCCCTCGCCTCGGTGCCGGCGGCGGCTGCTGGAGCCGGAGCTCCCCGCAGTCCCTGCCGGGAGCCCCAGCCCCCATGGCCCGTCGGGAGGATTCGCTCCTGCTCCCGGGGAGGGGGGGGCTGCCGGTGCGCAGCCCTCAGGGCCGCCCGGCTGATGCCGGTGTGCGGTGGTGGGGTCCAGCCCTGATCTTCCTCGGGATGGTCACAGATAAATAACCGGGGCGCGGGGGGACGAGCTAACAGGAGCACGTCCTGTGGTAGAAAACGGCCTTGATCTTACACTCACTGAAATCATTGGTGGTTTTTCGTTGCCGTCATGGGAGTACAAAGAAATTAATAGAATATTAGCAAGAGGTGAAAAGCTACTATTGAGGCACAGTTTTTCTACCCAAGACTCTCACTTCCTTTGAAAGAAGTTAGGCTATTTCTAATGGGGAAGATGTGAAACCACTTCTGTTGATTTTGCAGACCCAGACGCTACAAATAGATGCACGCAGAGCTGCATCTCTGTCCTGTACAGATACCGCTGATCTTATTACATCAAAATGAGCAATGGGGTCTTGACCACGGGTGTTATTAAATTTCACAAATGGATTGGTCTGATGTGAGCTTTTAAAAATCCATGTTCGAAGTAAAAATGTTATTCCTACAATGCATTCCAGATTTAAACAGGGAAAAGAAACTCACTTTCTGGTGAAGCAGGTAGTTTTCTGGATTTATATTCTTCCCATAATGCCACATTTGCAAAGGTGACACCTAATGTCTTCAATGGATGATGAAAATGAAACTTAAAAATACATAATGTGAAGAATCGTAACCATTCAAGATTATTTTTTAAAGTCTAATTCTTAGTAAAATAATATACATTTCAAGGTCACAACATTTTATTCTTCCTCTTACTGGGAAGGTCCATTTTGCATTTGTGTGATGTGCTTAAAATTTCAAGCCCTACACCGCTTTGGCTCTCCCCCCACCCCCCTTCCTCCAGTGCTTGGGCGAGTATAAATAAGAAGGAATTTCCCAGGTCTTAGAGAAGCTGCATGAATGTACTAATATAAAACTTGCTGTTAGGTTACTAAGAGTTTGATCAGTAGAGTAATCCCTTGGTCTTTCTCCAACCTTGGTATTTATTTTGCAAATGTAACTAATTAAAGATCCAGAATTGATTAGAAGGCCAGATGACAATTAAGACCCAGGATGGTCAGCTTTTCAAAAGAAGTTACATGAGTAGTGTGATCCTCATTCAAAATTTATTTCTTCCTATTGATTTGTGCATGACGTTCATTGCCTTCTCTAACTAATAGCTGCCGTATTTTTATACAAGAAGACCCGGTTGTTAATCAAGATATTGCTGACAAGGGAATTTTTCAGTGCTGATCCCTCACTATTGCGTAGACAGTGAAATTCTGCGTTTGGCCAAAATAGGCATGAAAGGCTGAAATGGGTTCAGTCTGTTTCAGCTTGCAGTTACGCGTGGAGGGCCTGATTCTGCTCGTATGGGCGTAAATGGCATGACTGCCACAGGCCTCCTCTGCCAGGAAGAGGAGAGGTTTTTATCTCCTCCTAGTTTGAACAGTCTGCTGTACAGAAGGAGGAAGCATTAGAAAAGAAGGCTTCTTTTAGCACCCAAAAGGAAAACAACCTGAATATTTACCAATTTCCAGAAGTATGTATGACTAACCCAGTATCAAAAAACCATGGTTTGAATGTCACCTTTAGGCTAAGAGATCGTTAGGATTTTTAACAGGTGGGGTGCTTTCCAGTAGCTGTTTTAACTCTCACCATCGTTATAGGGAAACAGAGAAATTCTTTGAATATGTGGTTCTGTGTCAGGTATAGCAAACATTGGATTTGCAAGACTAATATATATTCATTAAATAGTCATTAATAATCCTCAGATGATTCAGCAGTGGAGTCTGAGTGATGCTAGCATGACTCTTGTGGTTACTGTTCAATTAAAGCCTTACTTCTCTTTGTGCCTGGTATCTTAAATGAATTTGCCCTCTAGATTGTGTTCCTAGCCCAAGCTCTGGCCTGTCCCTGTGGCAGGGTGGAATGTGAATATCTGCTTCTAATGAAATGAGCTTCTTGGAGCTGCTGTGATTGAGAAGTGGAGTACAGAAAGAGATTTGTTTGCGGGGATTAAACTATAATAGAAATGGCTACAAAAGCCCATGCTTCCAAGTTGTGAGCCTTGTGAGGCTGATAGGTACTATTAAATTCCTATCTGTATTAGGTAATGGGATTTTTTTTATTATTATTATAAAAGAGGAAATTCTGTCATTCTCTAAGAAATGGAGTAGAGCACAAAAAAATAAATGAATATGAAAGAATTTGAAAAATACCCAACACAAATCTGTTTTAAAACAACAACAACAAGAAACAAACAAAAAAACTACTTGCGGACTAAAGACTGAAGAAATACAGTACAGTAAATGGCGTTTAACTTACTGCTTGTGTTTCCTTTGTCTCTTGAGTTAAACAGGAAAGCAGTGAGCACTGATTCTCTTTGCAGTCTAAAATAAACGGATGTTAATCTAAGTCACAGAAGCTTATCTTGCCAGTGTAGTCCTAGCTGGGACTTGGGACATGTTTGAAACAGTAACGAGTAATTAGTTACTTCAGCCGAACTGCTCTTCAGCAGCCTGGCTTTTGCTTGATTCAGGAGTCAAATTTTCTAGGCCTTTTCTTGGGCTAAGGAGTTAATAGTTCTTTCATCTTGGGTGAAGTCAGAAGTCTGATATGCTTTATTTGAAGCTGAAAGATAAGATGTTGTACAGCACGTGTGTTTAACAACATCCCTTGCTAGGTGAAAAGATTTGAAAAACGTTGGTAGCCAAATGGAAAATATTTTCTCTTTTGGCTGTGACGAAACATTAAATATTTAAGCATGTGTAGCTGAACTGGCACAAAGTGAAGTTGTGGAGTAGAGTGGGGTGGGGGGTGGAAGGAGTGTTTGGGACTTTTACCGTGCATTGTTAAGTCGAAGATTGACATTTTAGTTACAGGGAGCGTTCGGGTCTAGTGCAGAGCTCACCAATCTCATGGGGAAGATTCCTGTTGCGGAGAGCTTGGAGTGAGCCCCAAACAACCTTTTTCTTTGGAAAGAAAAACGCAATTCCCTGTAAAAGGGATCCATCATTAGCTTAAATTTGGTGTATGAATGTGTATTGTGACATTTACTGAGCCAAATAAGCAAGAAGGCTATATTCATACCGAACCTGTCACAAAATGCTTGGCCAGGCTCACAGCCATTATGATCAATAAACAGCTAATTAAATATTCAAGTGGAAGTATTTTCAGATGGTGGTTAATATTGCTTCGATTTATGACTTTGACAGTGGAAAACACTATTTATTCTGTTTCATGACGTTTAATTATTTATTGGCTTTTCATATTACACCATGTTTAATAAACTTGTGTAGGTAATGGTTACAGCGTTAGTGTATACTGCGCTTGGTTTGTTGTAGTGACTGCTCAAGGTTTGAGAAACCTCAGGCTTAATTTCTGACTGAGTAGAGTCCTGTAGGAATCACTTTTCAAATCATGTGTATATCATTTTTGAACTTTAAACATTTAAAAATATTTGTAGGAGAGTCTATGCTGATTCTGTTTTGTTTTGAGGATTTATTTTATTTTATTTTTTAAAAATCTTGGCTTAGTGTGAAGTTCAAAATCCAGTTGCCATCTTCGTAGTTCTGGGCATGATAAAGAAGCAAAGGATATTGTCAGTGTATGATGTTATGAGGTCAAACTGGAAGAGTTTCATATTTGTCAAAGTAACTAAACTATATAGAAAAATAAAAGATAGAGTGGTCATGGCCTAGCGGGGGGAAAGTTATGTGCTATCTCTGGTGATATTGCAATTCATGACATTGTATATTAATAATGAACAATATTGGTTTTGAATGTCCTTTCTAAACTATCCAAATGAATTGAGACGCTGGATTAAAAAGAATCACGTTGCCCCTTTTGAGAGATCTTGTTATGAAACTTATTTTTAGCAAAGTTGGTAGTGCAAATTGTTAAATTGTTTGTTGTCTATGCTTTCTATGAGGACCTGCTCTGGAGCTCATAAAAAACAAACAAACAAAACCCCTCAAATTTGAATGTATCCTGGTGACTTATAACTTAAATCCCAGTGAGCATCAAGATAATTTAGATTTGTTATACACCAAGGCTTTTTACTGGTGCGTGTCTCAGGTAGGACTACACCTCTTTTCTTTTTTCTATTACAGTAGCCATGCTAGAACAATACCTTGTATGAACACAATTTTACAAATACAGCATTTGTATTGCTGTGGTTTTACTTCTTTTCTTAGAGAATTAGCTACGTTGATATAAAAATACTTACACTTGTGTAAGCGGAGTTGTGTTAAAGGGGACTGTACTGCTCTACATATATGTATTTAAAATGCCACACCTTCAGTAAGTGGACATAACCCTAATTTTCCTGGCTTGTTTATATCTTTTTGAAAATTTACTACTCTGCTTGTCTGTGGAACAAATTGCGTTTAAAGAGCAAAGTAGTAATTGTCTTGCTTCCTCGAAATGATTATTTTGGTTTCTATTTGTTTATTTATTTGGGAAGTGGTGGTGGTGGTGGTGAGAATCAGGCCTTGTTTTGTATTTGTACAATCAGGGTTTTAATGCATGTAGGTATGTAAATTAGGATTGTTCAAAAACTCGAGTTCTTATTTTCCAATTCTTTTGTCTGTCTTCTGTTGTTTTTCTGTTGTTTTATCTTAAGATGAAATTGGGAACTTCTTTATCCCAAAGTTTTTTGATCTGCCATTGTCCTGATATATTTGTGGTGGGTTTTTTTGTTTGTTTGTTTGTTTTTTGTTTTTTGTTTTTTGTTTTCCTCTTGGGACTAGACTAAATGATACCGGTAAACACTGGGGCCTGCGGGAAATCATGGCTCACACCGTAAAGTGTGAGCCTAGATATTCCTGATCTTCAGTCAGTCTTGTCAACCTTTTTAGGAAATCGTGGTGAGAAAGTAGCTTTACCATGTCTTAAAACAGTTCAGTTTTTATGTGACCTCGCAACGGCAAGAGTCCTTCTGATTCTGTTCAAAAAGGCCTTGATAAGGGCAAGATTTGGATTTGCTGTGGGACATTACTTAAAATTGGGGTGGAAGCCATTTCTCTTGCTGAAATACTTTGCTGAACTTTTTTAAATTGAACGGATATTGTTACAGAGTTCCTTGGGGAGAGCTGGGAAAGGAAAAGGGAATCAATGCAGTGTATATCTGAGTGTGGGGAAAAATGAGATGCCATCCACTCAAAGTATATTATATGAAACATAGCAGCTGGATTAATCCAGTTAAACAAATACAAAGTTGTGGGTGTATCTTCTGCCGGGAGAACTCGCACCTGAGTGTGCCAAGCCTGCCGGCAGTGCTGCAGCTCAGCTGGGACTGAGCTGCCATCCCCAGCACAGCGCGGATGTAGGGCTTTGCTGCGGCGTTGCTGTTGGCAGTCCTACGTTCGTTATTACAAGGTGCTGGAAAGAGTTCTTACCTTGTTGTATGTGATGTGGGTGCTCAGGAGAGCTTTCTAACCTAGCTGTCTTAAATGTGTGCATATGGTGGCAGAAAATGGGATGTGATGACCCAAGAGGTCCGTTAAAGACCAGTGTCCCAAAATGTGTTTGTCAAGGGAAGCAGGCCACAACAAATATGCATTTTTGTACACCAGCAAAGGGTGATAGATGCCAACTTAAGCTGCAGAGCTGCCAGCATCTATGTGGAAATCTATGCTGCTGCAATACTTTTTGTTTGTTTGTTTTTTCTGATTCTTTCGTGCAAACATATGAAAAATTATTTAAAAAAAAAAAATCCCTGCATTATTGGGTTTAGTTTACAAAGATCAGTATAATTCTGTAGTTAATAGCAAAAAGTAAGGGCAAAATGGGGAGCAAGAAAAAAACAGAATATACTGAAAAGTATGAAGTGTTTCTGTAGGTGTATCTAATCCAGTATTAGGTACACTATTGATTGATTGCTAATAAATGTAAGATAATTTGGAGACAACATTACTGCATGCAGATCCTAGAAGATTCAGTCGTGTTTACGCTGGTGTCTTGGAGCATTCCTCTGAAACCCTGGAAAAGTCAAAATTTGTTGTCACTTTCTCTGCGGGACTGTCTCCCTGCTCCCCTAGCAGGGAAAGTCCGAGTTTTGTCAAAATTCTCAGCCAAAATACTTCTTGTCCGTTTCAGCCCTACAAGAAAGTCCTTGTGCAGCGGTCGTGCTGAATGCCAGCCTCACAGCCGAGGTAAACTGACCAAATACTATAGACTTGGGAAGTAGATGCATCTGTAATGGCTGAAGCTTGAGCACAAAATTTAGTTTTAAAGAGCCTGGCATTTTTCAGGATGTCTGCCTTGGTTTTTACATGTTTCTTCAGCAGAAAATACAGTTCAGAAATGCCAAAAAGTGGCATATGAGCTGACTAATAATAACCATATATTCGGAGACGAGTCTGTCAATCCTCTCAGTCAGATTATATCCAATATTAGAGGTGGTATTTCAGAAGCAAAGCCAGATTAGAGTCTGAATTTGAAAACAGGTCTCACTCAGATTGAACAGAGAAATCTGGCTCTAAAGTAGTTTAAATGCTGAGATATTTAAAAATCTGCAATCAAGACAGAATTTTGCTGTCTGTATCTCAGTGCTGTTAATCATAAATAAAATGAATTAATGAAAGGCAAAATTACATGGAACAAAACAGAAAATCACACCCCAGTGATTGCAGTAAAACCTACTGTGGAAAGTAATCAGCATTGTGGTTGTGGTTAAGTATGAATAAGCATTGCGGAGGAATGCTATAATAGAAGGTATTAATGAATGTGGGATTCCACTGGGAAAACTGACACCTACACCTTATTTTCTAAAGCCTCACAGCTTATGCTGAGTGCAGTTCAAATCCATCTATGCACTGTTTTAGGTCTAAATGCTGTAGAGTTGTAATGAGCCTGCTGACCTCAGTTTGGACACTGCTCGCGGAGACCGTGCAATGCAAATCTAGCGTCATGGCTCTCAAGCTGTTGCGATTTATTATTTTTATAATACTTAATTCAACTTGCTGGTGTTAAATACAGGAGAAGAAAGACTCGTCTCGTAGAATAAATGTCCCATCAGCATTGCTGCCTTCCATACCAGATGGATGTGAACAAGGACAGAATCTTTCTTGGGCAGACTGGGGGGAAAAAATAGGTGAAATTGTATTGAAATTGTTGTGTGAAGCTCCCTGTCTACTCACCAGGCTATGGGCAACAGTGCAGTAACTAAGGAGCCTTTTTTCCCTTCTGTTTACTTGGGTTGATAATTACATGTATCTTCCAGTGAAGAGCATGGTGAAGGAGAGCTCACACTATTATAACCTCAGTGGCGCGTCGACTGGGGCAGATCCACGTCCAGAAAGGATGTAGTGTTTAAATGCTGGTAGGGCATAGTAAGCAGGTATGGATGACTGAAAGAAATCTCTGCCTTTCTGGCTTTAAGTTGCTTCCATGCTCTCAGTGCAGACCTGAGAGTGAAGATTTGCATGCAACTGTACACAGTAGGTGGCAGAGCTGATCATCTGGAACTGATCTCTACGCCAGGACCTGGTCTCTGTAGACAACTTGCTCAATATGCTCGCTAGAGTTGTTTCTTAACACAGTGCTGGCATTTACTGGGCTGGAGAGAGGATCTGCTCTCGCTCACTGTTGCTCCAATGATCTTGTTTTCTTGATTCCAGTGATCTATTTCTTATACTTATTCCCTTGATACCTTGTCCAGTGAGACGTGACTGCAGCCCTGTCTGGAGCAACTGGAAACTAAAGCTTGACTTTTTCAGACCATGTACAAAATTTCTTCGCATCTAAGTGGAAATACAAGGATTAGTCAGAAGAATGGATGTTTTGGTTTGCTGGTAGATAGAAAAAATAATCACTTGAGCTTTTGAGTTCAGAGTGAAACAAAATGTTTTAGTTTATTTTGGCAAGTTTAAAGTTTCTTAAAAGTGGGGGAAAAAAAATCAGATCAGAGAAAATAATTAATCTGGAATAAAATACTGAAAACATACCTTTTAAAGGCTGAAATGAAACTTCCTAACTCCTTCCTTTCTTATATGAGATGTTTGGCAAAGCAATGAAGCTACTTTCTGTATTGCAAGATTTTCTTTATTTTTATTTTTTTTATATATATATTTTTGATGGGAGGAAGTTATGCCTGAACATTTTCAGTCAGTTCTGTTTAAGAATTGCTCCAGCTGGACTGCAGGAGACAGAACATATTAACACAAGCCTCGTTTTGCTAGGGAAGAACAGTTCCTTGGAAAGCTTAGGACCTGGTTTGTGATCTCAGGTGTATTTATGTAAGCTGAGAGGGGAATATTGGAGATGGATTTCTCTCCCCCTGGTTATCTATTATTTTTTGTGTTCTAGTGCTCTGGGAGAATCCAGCTGAGAAGCTTCTAGCCCTTGTTGAGTGATGTGAAATTCCCAAGGCTACATTTTAGTGACATCTTTAAAAATATAAAATAGATCTGGTGTTAGGACCTGGCTAGCACAGTAAATACTTAATATTTTCCATCTTTCTCTCATGTAACTTTACATTTTGACTGATTCTCGGCTTCTTTTCTCTCATTTCTCTTGGCCAGAAGACAGCTCAGAAGAACACCAAGCTACCAATTGCAGATATTTCAGGCAGGTGTTTGGATACTCAGCACTGAGACCCGTTTAAGTAACTAAAAGGCAGGGTGAAGAATAGCCTCTCCCAAAATACTCCTTCCAGCCTCCCTAACACGGACTCCTGGACTGGTGTTGAAATCTCTTCCAACTGCAGTTAGCACAAGTGTGGTGACAAGTCCTGCAGTCCGGGCGATGCTGGTAGAGCGTGTGCCATCAGGGTGCTAAAGGCTTGATTCTGCTCTTAGCTACCTGGTGAGAATTATTGAAGGTGGTAGTGTTCTTGGGGTCAGCATCATTCAGCTGTCTGTGTAAAGTCTCTCTGAAGTGTGCTACGTGGAAAGGCAGTCCAGCATCTATTCCTTTTTTTTTTTTAAAAAAAAAACCTCCTTAATTTCCTTTTTGACCAGGCTGCACATTACCTATTCAGAGTTGGCATTTTTTTTGTACAGCAGAAATATGTATAGTTCAGTAAGAAAAAATGACTTTCAGTAAAAACAAGACATTTTTGAGAAGAACGTCCTGGCATACATGACGAGAGCTCGGTGGGAAAAGGCTTTTCCCAGGTGTAAGAATTGTGATTAAACTATGTTTTCGTCAGTATTTACTTCTGGAAATTATTTGAGCTCTCTCTAAAACAGAGAAACTGAAAGAACACCACCCTCAATCAACAGCTCTTAGAAACAATCTTTGCTTTTTCTTTTTTCTGTTTAAAAAAAAAATCACACCTTTTTTGAAGAAAGGAGAAAAACAGTTTTCCAGAACTACTTATATAACAAAAGTAAAATTCCTATTAAAAATGTGACCATAGAAAATTTTGTAAATACATATGCTATTTTTTCTGTGAGATTCAGAGCAACAACCTTACAATGACCTTAAAATGTGTTTGGATGTGCATGTTCAGGTCTTATCTTGTAAATTCTTAAACATGCCAGTGGTTTTTATTCATGTAGTTAGCTGGCTGATTTAAATAGGACTACTCATGCAAGGAAGGATTTGAATTAGAAGCGTTTGTATTTGTGCTGTAACTCGGATAATCTTACTACTCATTCTGTGGATTTTTTTCAAAACAAGACAGTTTTCAATGCATGTAATCTTTAAATGCTTGCTCACTGTTTGTCTTTGGATAATTCTGCTAATGATTGTCTTACAGGTTACAGGATAGTTAATGGCTAGTTTTCTTGCTGGTGCAAATTCTTTTTTTTTTTTCTAACTGGGATTTCACCCATGGAAGTTGAATTTCACCTGAAGTAAACTTTAATAGACATCTTCAGAACAAGTGTTGAAACAAGAACAGGTCTCTGTAGCTTTGAGTGTGCAGGTGCCTGCTGCCTCATCTAGTACATAGCTGCCTACATACGTACATTAAAAAACAAAACACTGTTGTGTAAGGACGCAAGGGTTGAAGCCTTAATAAATGCATCTCCTCTTTTACAAGACAGAGAAACATGTGTGATGTGTTTGTGGTTACTTAAACAGGGTATTCTGTAACAGATTAATCTGTCATCTTTGAAGCAAAATTAGCAGTGGTGGTACTTTCTTATGGTAAGTACTTGCATGCAGTGCGTATCACAGGTACGTAATTGCATTGCATTGTACGTATTTAGGAAGGCCTAGTGCTTGGGCTTACTTTTATCCATGCTGCTCAAAGAGGAAAAATATGAAAAATCTCCCTGAAATAGAAAGTGAGTAATGTAATAATTGATACAATACAATGGTGAAAAGTCTGAAGCAAATGGTTTTTTGGCCACAAAGTGTTTGCGTGAGTTTGGGAACACATTTGGCTTCCCCCTTCTGTCTGTTTTGTTCAAAACCTTCTCTTGACAGCTATGCTAGCAGTTTTTGTTCCTCTGGTGACTAAATAGTGGAGGAGCTGATATTTGAGGTTTTCTGTAACAGCAGAGGGCAATACTAGGCAGTTTGGATCTCTGCTGTCTGCTCTTTGTTGTGCTCTTTCGCTTTCTGTTAAGCAGATTTGTTTTAGGTTGCACGATAGTAGTGAGATTCTCCACTGAGGGACAGGAAACCATGCCAAAAGTTAGAAGGGTTGGTTTTACCTTGTTGCAATAAATTATAGAGCAATCATAAATGATGGGAAGGAGTTTGAAGTGGGTGAGGAACAATTGATGTATTATTTTAGTTAAATGACTGAGAGCCCAATCCAACTCCCACTGAAGTCAATTAAATCGTAGTTGGATCAGGGCCCAAATGAGTCAAATTCAATTATGCCTTAAGTGTAAACATTTAAAAGCACATTATAATAAAGTAGTTTAACGCTTAAATTTCACCAACAATTTTGTTTTAATGTAATCCTAGGCTGATAGCTTTTTATTTGTACAGCTCTAATGAAACGCCTTTTCTTGTGGCTGAGACAGAGACCTCTGTGACTGGTGCCTAATGGTGCCTGACTACTCCAGCACCTGTCTGTTGTGAAGAGATGTCACCGCAGTGGATACTATAGATATATTTTTGTTTACCAGAGACTAGCTGGCTAGCAATTACATGAGAAGAGTCAGCAAAGACGACTGAAAAGATATTTTAGAAATCATGGTGGTTTTTATACCTAATTGTCTGGAGTTAGAGAGCTTACTTGTTCAAGTATCAGCTCATAAACTGCTGAAATATTTGCATGACCTAATCTCAAAACTGTGATGGTTGTGGAGATTCATCTTTGTCTCAGCAGAACAAAGTACAGCATCCAAAATATTATTTAAAAAGAGAATGCAATAAAAATATGGCTTTATAAATGCATTCAAGTTTAACAACATATGGTGTTGTTTTCAGAAAATCAGGGAGATCATCTTCTTAAATTGTGAGCTGCAAGCCTGCTTTAAGAGAATGTTTGTGTTTCTTATGAATTCAGGATTGATCTGTCTCATTCAGTCCTCAGAATTTCTCCCCATCAGCTCTTTTCCAGCAGGGCGAAGGCGTCTCCTCGCTGTTTGGAGCAGCTCAGAGCTGGCAAGTATAGGATTTCCTGGCTTGCAGCTGTCTGACAGAGGCGGCTGTCTCTGAAGGTTTTAGCACCGCATCCTAAGTGCCATCACTGAAGATCTGTTAGAAGCTCAGGACATTGTGAACTGTCTATACAACAGGGAATAGCTGTTAACTGGGGTCATTTCATGGCCCTGGAAGGAACTAAATTCGTTCCCACAGATAAACGATCTCCCCGCCAATGCCAAGCCCTGAAAGGACTCCTGCAGGGTTTGAAGTTGGTCTGTTTTGCTTTCTGTCTTCGTTAAGCAGCTGTTTTTAAAGTGAATGACAGGGCCTGATCCTTGTTTTAACTAAGGACATGACATTGCTCTGGGTCTGCAAAAGTCTTTGTGGCGGATGGAAATGCTGGATGCTTGCAGCGAAAGGACAGAAAATAGGATGTAGGTGTGGGATGCTTCTCCCATCAACCATCATGCAGGTAAATATTAGGCTGTGGCTGGTGCTTCTCCTGCACAGAAACAAGCAGCCTCAGGGACAGGGAAGCAGATGATTGCCTGCTCTGCAGAGGCACTGCCATGGTCCCTGTTCCTGACAAGGCTACTGGGAGACCTCAGGGTATCTGTGCAGGATCATCGGGGTAGAATCACCTACCTGGCAGCACAGTTGCTGTGGCTTTTTCTGGTGTGGGACAGGGGAGACGCTGTGTTTCAGCAAGTGCATTTTGGGCAGAGCTGTTGGGAGTGAAGAGCCTGCGTTTCCTTCTGCCTTTCCCTGGTACCTTCTCTCGGCTTTTCCCTTTCCAGAAATACATTTGATGACACAAGTGGATGATACCAAAGGAGTGGATCCTGGTTTGTTCAGAATCATCTGAGAATTCTCTCAATATTTGGGTTGGGTTTTGTAACAAGCCTTTTCCACTGCAATAAGTGGCAGAAATGGAACATAACCGTGTGATTACATTCACAGCTAGCACAGGGGTGTCTGAATGTCTTCAGAGCTGTTTAGCTGGCTAAATGGGCTTTGTTTTCAGTCTGGCAAACTCAGTTTGGCGAACTATTTCATTTTCTTCTATGCTGTTGCAGTTTTCATGGTTGTTTCACTTCAATATCCTCTTCTGTTTTCCGTGCTTTTCTATTAATAGCAGTACCAACTAATAGCTTCCATTAATATTTTCCAAAGAGCTTACAAGTATGAAATATCTATTTCCCTTCAGATAAAGGTAGAAGTGATTCCCATCCAGTAGTGTTAATAGGGGAGGGGGAAAAAGGAATAAAACCAGTGTAAAGATCAATGTAGGACTTCTATGGCACATACCTGATTAAGGAAAAAATACCGCCTGTTTTCTTCCCCACCAGTAAATGAAGATGCTACCATGAAAGCAGCATAGAAAACTTGATAGCTGTGGCTTTAACATATTTGCAAAAAAGGCTATGATTCTCCTTTTGACTTTGTCACTGACTTGTGATCCATGCCTTATTTTCTCCCTTCTTAATATCAGCATGATTAGACATGTCACAACTTGTAAAAATTCATTAAAATCAGTTGACAGCTATTTAAAAACTGAGCATTAGTATTATGTATTCAGATATTGAATGCTTAGTACAGCTTAGGCGTGATTTGTTTGACTCGCATTAACTCACCAGTGATCTTAACTTTATCTTTAAAAAAAAAAAAAAAGCAGCGATAATGTTTTTACCTGCAGATTGTATTTCTCTACCTCCAAGTATATGCCTGCAAAATACAAATGGTCCTTCACTGTGGTAAATTACAGGATACTGTAAACACTTTCATTCATCATAGTGTCTTGATAGCAACTTTGGTTGAAGAAAAACATTTCCCTTAGGGAGAAATATCTTGAGAAAACTCCTGATACTTCTTAGGAAGTGGAGCTTGTGCTGATTTTCTGAGTACCTCTGCAATGGTTTGCGCTTCTTGCTGGTGATTTACCAGGACATAGCTCAATTACTTTGAAACCTGTCGGGCCTATAAGGTATTCCTACAAAGAAAGAAAGTTATAATGGAATAGCTGCTATTGCTTGTTGCTGCTTTGTTAATTAATTGAAAAATCCAGCCAGAGGAAACTAAGTGTTCATTCCCAGTAGCTGGCACATAGCTTTAGCATGGCTTAAAATGTAGTGGATTTTTTAATTTGTTGTTTCAAAATGTTTTCCCCAAAGCCAATCACAGGTCATTTCCAATATTGGTACCAATTGCTGGAGGCAAAAGTTTGCCCAGGTGATGACAAAAATGTATTTAAGTGTGTGAAAAGTTATTGCTCTGGTTAAACTGCACATTGAGAAAAAATTGAATTTCTCTCCACAAGAATTTTCTTCATTCAGACGTCTTACTTTTTACAATGATCAATAAATAGCGAAGCTTACATATTTCAAACGCGAATGTTCAAATGTTGCTTTTCTCAGTACCCCTTGATTTCTGCCCCCCCCCCCCCCCCCCAGTTCCCACACATTATTTACTCCCTGAAGTCAGTAGAAGTTTTGGGTGTGTAGGAAAAGAAAAGGAATTGCATCAGACTGCAAATATATGACCATTTTCTGCTGAGCATTCATTTAGCTGGCAGCTTGAGACATGCTGCTGTCGTGAGCAGGGATAACTGAATGGAGTTTGATTTTGCAAAGCCCATGGAATATCCGAGAACTTTGCAGTGGAAGCTTGATGGCTTGGCCATCTTTACTCAACTTTGTCCCTGACTCACAATGTGATGTGAAGCTAGTTAAATACTCATCTTTTCATTAGTTACATGAAAACGGTAGCTCATTACACACTTGTGCAAAGTATTGTAAAATCTTTTGCTAAGAAATGCAAGAGAAGTCCGGACTAATATGGTCAGTGGGGATTGCAACATTGACTTGTATACATTTAACTGTTCTTCACGAGGATTAACTAAGCACAAAAAAATCTGTATTTTTTTCCCTCCGGAGAGAAGTCTGTAGGAGGGTAGAGGCTTCCATACAAATCACGTTTAGACACTAAGACAAAGTCGCATTTAGTACTTTGCAGGGATTTCAACTCATTTCTTAGCAGTTTTTATCCATCCTTTGACACTTTACTTGACTTTTTTCATTCTGTCTGTGTCCTGCAGTGTTTTCTGATATGGTCTTTCACTGCATTCCTAACTTTTTCTCTCCTTGAGCTCTTTCTTGCTGTCTCCCCTCAGCACAAGCTGCATCTGATAATGTTTGAGTTCAAGTCGAACTTTCGAACCCATGACGTCAAGTTGGTTTGGAATTAGGCAAAACCAGTTTGCCCATCCCTCGTTGTAAAAGGGTTAATCCTCTAAACTATTGAGAGACAAGGGCAGGGAATTATGAAAGAAGCCCCTGTTTTATAAGCATTTGTATTGCCAGTGCTTGAATAGTTATAATAAGTAGGTTGCTTCTGTGATTAATGACTGCATTTTACACGCTGACGATGGATGATATGTCTTATTGTAGAAGCCATTATTTTTCATTTGGTCTCTTTACCAAAGCAGTATTGGAAATGAGATGTTAACTTCTTGGTGGAAGTATGTTTTCTTCTCAACAATTTAATGAAAAGTGACCCACAAGGAGGAAAAAAATAATAAAAACAATGCATTTTTTTTCCTCTGTAATATGTGCGAAGATGCAGTAGGTGGATGTGCAGATGGATTTTTGTTCTAAAGCAGGACTTTTCATTTTCATTAGAGATTCTTGTTTTGTTTCCTCCAAGCTGGAAAGTAGGAATGTGTTGTCGGTCTGAAGTTTTATGAATTTAGAAGGGTCAAACTATTCAACTGTCTTATATTCAATCTTGTTTTTTTATTTTTATTGACTCATTTTTTTAAGAAAGGACTGAAACCAAAATAATTTGAGATCTTTAATTTGAGCCAATTCTTATATCAGATTTAAAAGTTTCTGATTTTGCTTTAGTATTAGTCACTTTTTTTTTTTTTTTTTACTGCTTTGCCATTTTGTGTGTTTAAAGAAGGAGTATTTGTGGTGGTCTGAGTACACAGGCTAGACAGGAGAAATCTTTTTAGTAAGCCAACTATATATATGTATGCATTTAACACTGCATTCATTTAACTTAAAGATTTTTGCTTCTACAGAATGATTTAATAAAGAAAGGAGGAAGAAGACTTGAAAAAGTACTCTTGAATTGGTTGGAGAATTTAGAGACAGTAAAATTGGCTTCAGTGTCCAAGCAAGTCTTTCTAAAGCTCTACATAAACTGAAACACCTTAGATCTGGCATCCCAGCAGATCCTCCAGGACAGAAACAGAGGGGCTGCAGGCATGGCATCAATACTTTGAGGAGGAAAAGATAAAAACGAGCATTTTTTCTTTTTTTTTTTTACTTAAAATTGAAGGGCTTTTGTATGTTGTTTACCAAACATATACTAAAGGTTTTATATATACAATGTCAGTCAGAAATTAAGACCCATTGTAACTATTATGCCATTGCCAGGCAAAGTAAAACAATTTAGTGTGATGGATCAGTAGCGTTGGTTTGTTTTCATGATATAGTAGCGCACCCCAAGAATCGTCTAAGTTCTCTGGATGGAGTATCTAATAAAGCTACGCATGTGGTATGGCCACCATTTCATAGCTTAGTGAGAACACTGGCAATGTAAAGAGTCTCGTGCTGTATGCAGGGAGAGCATGGTGCTACTAAATGTAAGATGAGTTTAATCCCAGCAGTGCCGCATAAAGGAGTCCGGCAATGATAGCACTTAAGAAACATCAGATATTCCCTTCAAATTTATTTCCTTAGATTATCACTATGTAAAAATTGATCTTTGTCAGAATATCTTTCTTGGTTTAGAAGAACTTTTTTAAAAAATTATTTTGGTTTGGAAACCCGTGCACTGCATATATGCCTGTTATTGGAGGAGTTCCTGTGGAAATATGTCTGGTTGCACAATAACAGGATACATGCATTGCTTCACTATTAACATATATATTAATGGCACATTAAGGAATTTCATAATCGTATGACACAAAAAAAAGTTCTCAATGCAGTGCTCATGCAATCTGTGCAATCTATTAATGGGAAATGCGTTTAGTAAGGTGTGAGATAATAACACGTCTGCCTCCCCTTTGTGGCTTCCGTTTGAGTACTTTCCAGAGCATACAACAATCTTGTGTGGTAGATGATATCATCCTCATTTTGCATGTGGGGAAAACAGAAGTCCAGTGAGATTTGGGGATTTGGTTGAGACTGTGCATTAAGGCCATGGCTGGGTTGGAAATGCTGTGCCAGCATCCCCTTCCCCAAAATCTACATCTAAGCAATCACAACTTGATTCTTCTGGCCCTTTATGAGTCAAGTGAGTGTAAGTAAAGTCAGTGGGAATGAGACAATATTCCCATTATCCTGGAGTTGATGCTAATACTAGTGGGGATTGTACGCCCACATACACGTGTGGGGGGAAGAAAGGGCTGTATTGTCTCGTGTGTTGACTTTTCTGATTGGTGTTTAAATGAGATTATAGAGTCGCACACGTACCTGTGGAACGTGGCGATGCTGCATTCCACAACGACAAGTGCCGTAGGAAAATCGGAGGTAAACAGATGTGCTGATGAAAACCAGAGATGGGTGATAACCAGAGCTTTGACTCAAACCCCTCCAAAGCTTAGGGTGAGGAAGGGTCTCCCATCTAGATTCCTAGTCAGGTAGAGCATTTATAGGGGTGTGCTTGCAGTTCTAGATTGGAGGTGTCTGAAACACACGTCCTTCTAAGGTTTCTGTCCATAAAGGCATTAATTCACAATTAAAGCTAGCAGAATTGGAGCACCTGCAGAAACATAATTCGAATCCTTACGATTAATTAGGGCCAATCTCCACCCTAAGTCTAATCTGCATCTGTCTGGAGATGTAAAAACAGTGTCTCCTTGGCTGACTTCCTATCAGAACAGGAGGAAAAAAAAAAAAAAGCACTATGATGTCTGGCATGACTGAAGGATCATATTCTCTGGAGACCGGAACTTTCTAGAGCTCACCAACTGGAATTTCTGGCTCATCCTTCTAACAGTACTGTGATATAGGCAGCCTGGTAGCTGAGAAGAGACCTTGTCATCGCATTTCAGATATGTAAATAGTTGCATGCAGCCAAAGTGCTTTGCAACTCCAGGGTTGATATTTTTCTCATGGAACTACTTATTCTGGGTGCGTCCATTTTGAGACTGCCTATCCTTGAGACATTTTTCAGCTTGCTTTTTGAGGTTAGATGAATTGTAATAGGAGCTAAGCCTGTTTGTGCTTCATCTGAAAACAAAAAAACAAACAAACAAAACCAAACAAACAAAAAACCACCCTGAAATGAATGAGCTGGGTCTCAGCTGCTGTATGTCAGACTAGTTTTGACGTTGGGGCTATTCCTATTTGTATGGGCTGTTAGATCTGGTGCAGACAGTACACCCCAGTGCAGGGTGGAGTGAGCTGTTGTTTGGAATCCTGTAGGTAGGCACGGCCACCTCCAGTATGCGCAAGGTCTCTCTGCAGCTCAGCATAACACATCTCTCTGGTGTTACCAATAGTTGTGATTTTGCATCCTTTCTGGGCACAGCATTTTACATCAAGCAATTGTCTATTTTGCTTGTTGTTTCCCCACTACAGACCAACTCCAAAACTGCCTCGTTGGCTCTCCTTGTGCTTTCATCCACTGGCTGTACTTTGTGGTGAAAATACATGTGTAATGCTGTAGTCTGACGTGCTCTTTCCATGATGTTTGTAATAGTGAATGCAATTTTCCTTGTCCTCACTCACTCCCGGACCACAGGGCAGGCTAATTAAGTACAGATGTTGAAGTGAGTGGAATATCAGTCTGCCTGGAGACTAGGGGAGTAACCGATGAGAGCATCCCGTCTCCCCGTGTCCATTTTGGACAGTCACGGCTGCGAGTAGAGGCAGTGATGAATCCATATGACCGAAGGTTCTTGCAATGACTTCAGCTCGTGGCTAACTTCATATAATGTAGACAGTCCTACAGAAATTGAGGCTGCTGCTTTGGGAATGGGAAATTCAGCTGTATTTTTTCCCCCCATCCATAAAATGAAAACTTAGCTGTGCTTGATTATTTTGTTTGGGATAGGATTTGGTCCATAGGGTGACCTGGGTATGCTGTTGGTTGAAAAGGAGGGAATAAAAATAGCAATGCCCTGTGCTGCTGGAATCTGTGACAAAGTCTTTGTCAGCTTCCTCAACCCAAAAAATCACATTTGGATGAAAACTTTATTCCAAGGTGCTCTAGATTCTGAAGACAATAAGGTTTCAGGCTTCTTGGAATAATATTGGCATGAGCATTATGTGTAGCTTTATTCCAGCTATGCTTCTCCTTTCTACTAGACATAAGAGCTGGGCTAAGATTGCTGATCTAACTGGCAAACACAAAGGATGGACAGGTTGAACATGGCTTGCTTGTGTATTTGCATCCATCCAAATTGCATTGTTTGTGCAGCTGTTCAGCCAAATCGTCCGCAGAGTTTATTTTTGTACATAGAGGAAACAGATGAGTTTTCTCTCTGTTAGGACAGATGCAAGATCAAAGAATCTTATATGCAGCTCAGTGAGACCAACCTCTCTGCTAAATGTGTCCTGATGGGGGCAAGTTTATTAATAGGGTGACCCTTGAGATAAGCCATGATTATAAGAGGTGAAGGCTTTGCCAAGATATGACAGGTCTCTTTCAGGTTAACGCTGGTACTTGCTGAAGTCCCCCTTTCATTTCGGTGTGGAGGAAAAGAGGAGGGGTCTGTGTGTGTTTTTAAACACTGATCTACTGTTCTCCTGAGAAGAAAAAAGCATTTTTCAAAAGATCAATCAGACAAAATTTAAGCAGTCTGGTGTTTAGAAAGAATTGAACTCTCTTTCTTCACGTGTGTCACTCACCAGAATGTTTTAGAGGCTCGAAGCAGGAAGAGGTGGTGATATTTATGGCAAGCTTTTTGCTGGAGCTCACACAAGGGTGGGCTTGAGAAACCTGAAGAGTGCTTTTGTGTGCACAGCTAGTCAGCTGTCCAAGGCTAGTGTTTGCTTATGGACGTTGTGATAATAATTAACAGAGCAGGAAGTAAAGGACTGATTGATTTATGCATGCATGGCATTATGCATTTGAACTTGGACAGAAACTCTGAAATCCTGAGAGAAGGCAGATTTATTTATCAAATGTGTAAGAACTTAAGAATGGTCATAATGTGTCAGACCAAAGTCCATGTTGACTAGTATGTTGGACAGTATCCAGTAAGAGATGCTTAGGGAGCGGTATAAAGAACAGAATATGACTTATCTTTCCATTAAACTACCCTCTCAGCTCTTATGATCTGTTTCTACACCTAAATCCAAGTGTTGCTCCTTGACCAGTGACACCATCTGTACAGAGTTTTGAATTTGGCCTCTTGCACTTCTCCCCAGTGTCCTGAGATGTCTAGTCATCTGGCTGTCATCAGTAAAGACAGAAGTTGTTGCAGCTTCAGCTTAGCCACCCTGAGAGCTGGGTCGCCTTGGAGCAATGTTTCTCCTCCACCCTAGAGACCAGAGACTGCCTATAAATCCATTCCTTCTAGCTATTTGATTCTGTAATCTTTTGGCTACTTTGCTTGCTAAATCTGAGTCCAACAAGTGATGAGCTCTAGAGTTGAGTCTTATGCTACATAATGGAGGAAGCACTTGGCTGAAGTATTTAACATGACTTAGTTCAAAAGAAAGAGATTCAAACTGATGTTGGCTTAATGGAGCCAAAGTGTCCCTCGATACAGATATGGTAAATGAGCTGGTAGCTTGTATCCCAGTAACTTTCCTGCACCATCTGAGCACTGTGGTTTATAGAGACATGCTTGTGTTTATTTCTCTGGGACTAATGTGGCCTGGTCTTAAAACTCCCTCGGAGTCCAAATAGGAAGGGTCTGGAATGGAGGTTCACATCCAAACCCACAAGCCATTTGGAGCTGTTTCCAGTTGTGATGGCCTCGGGCCCATACATCCTAAAAGGAGGTCTGAGGACTGATCTGCTTGCATTCAGAGTGCCTCCTTTCCGACCAGGTAGGATTTAAAGTCATGATCTGGTAAAGATGAGGAATCCCAGACAGAATCACTTTGTTGTAGCCTCAGATCTCTGAGCTATGCTCAGTTTGCCTGAAGAGGATGGATATGAGTCAAGGGGGACTTCGTTCCAAAAGGCAGGTTGCCCTTTGAATGTGTGAGGCAGAATAATTCAAAATAGAATTAATTCTCCACCGATTAAGCCAGAGTGCTATTATATTTGCTACAGAGGACTTCTTGAGCACCAGCCAAAGAGATTCTTTACTTTTTTTTTTTTTTAAAAAAGTGTAACACCTCTCTTCTATATAAATTTTCTTCTTCTGTGAGGATCAGACAAGGTCCTGGCATGCTCCTGTTTGACAAACAGCCTGGAAGAAAGGCCACTGAACGCAGAGAGAACAACCTGTAGCACCCGGCTGGTGCTTGCTCTATCTTTTCTGCACTTGAGAAGAAACTCAGCAGCTAAGCCTTGCTATCCTGGGATAACAGGAAACCAGGATGGAGTGATTAGCCCCAGGACAGCAGCACAACCAGGTCTTTTGACTCTGGTTCAACATGCATTCCTATCTCCTCCCTCACCAGTATGGCCCTCAAACAAAGCTGGCTTGTTGTAATGATTATAGCCATCCCAGCCAGAAGACCTGTGGTGCCATCCTTCGGGAATCTAGCATTGCTGGAGGCATTGGTGCTGCAGGTGGACTTTTGGGTTGTGTTTAAGATAGATGGTTGCCCCACATCCAGTCCTGTCCAAGGCAGGGTATTACACATCTGCCCATGGTAGCAGTGAGAGAGAAGTTCTCATTCAGGGAGACTCTCAGGCTCATCATTTGCTCAAGACCAATTACTTACTGTCTGTACATTGCCTTAAAGAAGTAAAAAAGCACAATATAAATATCAAATGTCATTATTAAGTAAGGATTAATTATCTTTCTAGTTAGGTTTTTTTTTTTTGTGAAGGCCTCCGGCATGCATGCCTCAGATGCTTTCAAACTTATTAATTACTGTTACTATGTGAAAGTTATACTGAAACATTACATTGATAAATTGCTAATGGCGACAGGCTTGAAACAGAAAACCTGTATCTCACAGCTCTGAGCGCTCAGTAAGTTTCACTTGTGGCTTTGAAACTGGGCTAAACTCGACTACAGAACCAAGTGCCCCACAGCTTATGGAAGGGCAGCTGAAGTTTATGTCCAGCCCTGCACATCTCTGGGTATCTGGATGGGTAGTTGCATCATGAGAAATGCCTTGTGGAAGAGCACTTCCTAGATGCAATACGTTATATTCCGTATTAAAAAAGGTTATATTTATGGACATCAGGGTTTTTGTTTGCAACTGACTTGGATGAAAACACAACCCCTCAAAAAAAAAATCTGATTGAACAGGGAAGTGACTTTAATGTACCTAGGGAAGGCGAAATAGGACTCCCAGATGAGCCCTAATTCTGGCTTGGCTCATCACAGAAGGTATAGGTTCCTAAAGAATTGTCCTTTAATCAGAGTGCCCTATGAAGGATCATTTTTACTTCATTAAAATTAGCTGCACCGATTTTTGTTTGTTTTCCTCCTCTGGATGCATGCAGGTGAAATTCTGGCTCCACTGAAGCTGATGGGCATTTTGCCATGGACATCAGTTGGCTCTGGATTTCTCCCTAAGGGAGAGAAGCCATTAGCTACCAAGCAGACTTTTTGCTGTGTAGCTGAGTTGCCTTTAATTTTGGCAAGACTCATGGTCCTTGTCAGGCTAATAAGCCTTATTGAATTGGAAATAGAATATAGTGTGAGCTGTATCTGCAACCTCCCATGAGGAGCACTTTGATTTTGCTCCGAGGAACCTCACTGAATGCACTTTTGGAGCACCACCAGTGTCTCTTTGTGCTCCAGCTCTGCACTTAGATTTCAGGGTTGACCGCTGTTTCCCCGTAGCCTCTGTGACACTCATGATTCCCATGGAAATTTTGGCTCTGTGCACTTGAGCTGAGTCTTGGGACTATTTTTGGAAGCTTTCAAAATGTCGCAGAAGTGCCCTTCACCTCTGTTCATAGCAAAGACCTTGGTTCCTATTTAGCTACAACTGGTTTCCACATGTAACCAAAGAAAAAGAGAGCTAGTAGAAAAACAAAACCCAAGCAATCATTTAAACACATGCGCACACCCGCACGCACACACACAGTGCTAACTCTCTGTTACCATTGACCAGGCTCTTAGGTGCTGAGATGCTGGAGAAGAATGACAATAAAGAGCATTAAGTGTTCCCAGTTCCAGAATTCCTATTAAATATTAATAGCCACAGAAAGATCTGATTATACAGCTGGGGTATGGCCCTTTTAAAAGGTCTGAGGATTGCATCCAGGTTTTCTAGCTATTTCAGTATTCAAAGAGGGGCAGGCTCTGTAGGGGTGTCTTACAGTAAGATTGGAAAGAATAAGAGAACCAATGTCTGGTTTGCACTGGTTGGTGCAAAATATTCCTGACAGGTTATCTATCAGCATCTCTGTGGCCAAGCTTTGTTTGACAGGGAAGCTAAAAACATTTAAGTCCAGAAGTACCACTTCCACACTTGAGGCTCTGTTGACTTGTGCAGGGAACAACTTCAGGAAGACATTGGGGCTATGCCTGGACATCCAGCCCATCAGGAGAGGATACAAGAGGGGTAGCTCTCTCTGAAAGACCATCTGTGCCAACGTGTTGCAAGGGCCACACCATACAAATATATGGACTCATGTCTTGGAAGCTGTCAAGCTGTCAACACAATATTCACAGCCTAACCAGCCCACCTCTTTTCAGGCCATAATTAGCTCAGGTGCAATCACACCCTGGCATGGCTGTGCTGCTTCCCATTCTGGAGATAGCTGAGGGATCTGCGCACAGCACTACTCTGCATAGTATGAACATCACCCAGGTCATTTCTGAATTTGGGATTTGAGCATTAGTTATTGATGGAATGCCAGTGAGGAGGGCACCTAAGAAAGGGATGGATGTTGAGTTATTTGCGAAGAGGCTGGGAGACCTTGTTATTTCCCTTCAACCCTCCCTTAAGCACTTGTTTCTACGGGGAAATGAATTTGCCCATTATATGCACAGCTCATTGCTGTTCTTCTGATGGACAAGAGAGATGCTGCAGATCTGTGTGGTGCATGGTGGCTGAGGAGGCTGAGCAGAAGCAAAGCCCTTGTGCAAGAGCCGTGTTACATCCCTAGCCAACTTTTGACAAGCTCTAGCAGCCACAAGGCAAAGGAGCCCACTGTGAGCTGAGAAGACATCCTATGTCCCAGTGTATGCAGCAGGTGTTTGGCTGTTGTCTTTAACCATTTGACTCCTGGGCCATGTTGAGTGGCTGGATTGTACCAGGTCTACACTCAGCTCTGGCTTGGCTCCATTCCCACAGAAGATGGTGGTAAAGTCCAGCCAAGATATGCGGCAATGGCATGGCCAGCAAATCTCTGCTTTTGGGAATGTGGTAGAGAAAGTGGACTTAATGCCCTCTCTGCTAAACAAACAGTATTTCGCTCAGCTTATTTTGAACACTCAGCTTATTCTGAACGCTTCTCTCCTTCTTTTGCCTACTTTGCTTCACTCAGGGCTTGCTTCTTACTTTCAATAGGCAGCCCACTCCTTCGGCAAAATGAAACTCTCCTAAATGAACCCAACTCCTTCTTGGTACCCTTTTGTTTTGACACTCAGGAGACAGCAGATTTATAGACCTTCCTAAGCCATAAGTTCATTTTGTTTTGTTTTGTTTTTTTATTCACCTTTCACTGCAGCCCATTCAGAGTGAGATTTCATCCTGCCTCTGAGTAGGACTGACCTGCCAAGAGGAGCTGATCCATAAATCTTTCCTTTCCTTCCTTCCAAAACAGAACTAGCTGAGTTTGCCTAGGAGGAAAACTGTTCTGCCATTGCCGGCAGTCAAACAGTGCAATTAATTAGTGCTTTCCCTTTTCTCTTCCCTCTAGTCTCTGTCTGCTGGGGTTGAAAGTAAGCCAGGGATGAGGAGGAGGGGGAAAAAGAAGGGAAAAAGATTTGTTTGAAGTATTTATTTTTAATTAAAACTTTTGCAACATGACACAGTTCAGTGGTGGTGTACCTATTGCATCATATCTCGCGGCCGTAAGTTTAATTGAAACATCCCAGCAGATGACTGGAGCTGGCTTCAGGCTGGGCTGATGAAAAGCAAGTGTTCCCAATTCATGTATCCGGACCTGGAGCCGGCGTGGGGAGGCTGGGGTCTTTGCTGCTTTGCGCTTTGTTTTCATACCTGTGGTAAGTGGAAGTAAAAGGCTAACATGCTGCAGATTTACGCCTGGGATACTGGCTTGTTTTCGCTCGTAACAGTTGACATTCTTGACTGAGACCTTCTGGAGAAAATGGGACAAATTTCTGTCCTTCTTCTTGGTGTTAGTGCTGAAAAACAAAACAAGCGAGAAAAAGATCCCCATGAATGCATTAGATCATGATATGTTTCTAGGACAAATACTTTACGTGTAATTAGGAAATGGGAGTCCAGGGTTTTCTAGACCTGTGTGACTTGAGTCAGCCAATTCATTTCAAAGCGGTGTTGGTCAGTGCATTGTGCAAGGGGCAGGTCTATTATTCACCGTACAGAGGCTGTCAGCTTAGCCTGATTTAAATAGCAAACCAAAATGTGTTCAGATCTTTAGAAAACACTCTGCAGATTCAATGTCCTTCTTACTTTTAGCTCTTTAGTTTTAGCAACCAAGTGGCCAGATGTTAGCTTTATAAAGATGGACAGAAATAAGAGCTTTCTTGCTGCTTGAAACTGAGACTAGTTAAATGCTTAAAAAATAATTACAGCAAAACTGTTGTTTAAGCTCTGTTCCCTCAGATGTGTATAGTATGACGTGTGGATTATACTAATACTGCCCAAGTATTTGGGAACTACTCAGCAGCAAAGCAAGACTGAGAATATCCTAAAATTAATCACAGGGTGATGAAGAATATTTAGATACATAAAATTAAGACTTTTCTGTACAGAACCACACAGTAAGAGACCATCCTCCTTATCAAGAGTATTGAGACCTCCTGAATCCTAAACTTGTGGTGGCTTCACCACTGGACTGTGCTGCCTCTTGATTGTATCAGTTGGGAATGTTAAAACACTTACTGTGCTGCTAGGATGGCAAAATAATTCCTCATCTTCTGCCTTATCTGGACTGCTTTTGGTTTTTGAGTGCAAAAGGAGAGTGGGTCAGAAGTGGAAAAGGTGCTTGGAGAATGACATGGGAAAGTATGCATTCAGCTGAGACTGTTCTGCAAGGCAAGTATGAAAGGAAGAGTGCTTCATCTCCATTCCTTCCCATTTTGGGAGACAGAGCATGTCACAACAGTGCTGAGCAGACAAAAGCTTCTTGCCAGCATTTAATTTGTTGAAGATTAGGAAATTATTCCATTCTTACAATACCGTGTCAGTCTAGAAATACCTTTGAACTCTGGGGGATGTGAAATTTAGATCTAGCCTCAGATTTTGTAGTGTTTGGAAGCCAAGACTTTATCAGGGTAAGAACAGTACAGATGGTTTAAAGGTAATCGTATTAATAGTGTACTTAGACGCAATGGACTAGCTCAGCTTCAGCTACCTTTGAACTTTGGGGTAACTATATCCAGAACAGGACACTGAACTTACATTTTTTTCTTTGTGATCTAGTAGCAAGGTAGAGGTTAGCTATTTAGCTATTTCTACTCCCCCCCCCCCAACTACGGGGAGAGGCGGCTGCTAAAACATTGCCGCCTTTCTGACCTCCAGCTTTCCCCATATAAAGCCTTGAACCCCAGTTTTTTCTCTAAATGCTATCCTTACTCTGTCCTAACCATCCTGTGCCCTCATCAGGCCAAGGGCAGAAGCTGAGAAGCCTCAGTGTATGGCTGGGCTGAACATCGACTGATGCTTTCATTATTTACAATCATTTCTAAAAGCACTGTCTCAACTGGTGGGGTCATGCCATCAGCAAAGGCTTCTCTTATGGTCACAAATGATAAACAAATATAAGACAGTTGGTGTCAACAGCCTCACCAATCTGTTAACCACCTGGAGCTTGAAGCAACTCAGCAGTTGCAAACCACTACTTGTCCAGAAGTAGAAGAGCAGTTTCACAAGTCCTGTAAGTAAATAAGTGTCCTGACGTGGGCACCAAAAATAAGCCTGTACTGAGCTTTTCTGAGCATTTGGCCAGGTCACAGTTGCTGGCTGCTGAATGGTTTGGAAAATGTATCCCCTCATTCAGGTGCTCAGCACTTGAACAACCCCAGTGTCATCTGCTTCTCTAATAACCAACCACTGTTTTACCCTGCAAAAATAGCCAAGTTGAAACTGCCGATCCTACAAGGAGGAAAGCAGTTGTCTTATTCCTGATCTTACCTAATTGTTAGAAAATTAGTCTGAAGAGACTTTCCTCATTTTGGAGGCTGATGTCAAGCTCTGTGACCGTCATAGCTAGTCTCCTTCACCCTGAGCAGTCCCACTTGCTGCTACCATGCCATAAGTGAAAGCAAATATCTCTTGATTGCTCTGATATCAAATACCTTTTGCTGACCTCCCTTGAAGAAAGTCCCGTATAAAAATGCTTGTCTCCATAGGGTTTAGTCACTTGGAGCCTTGCAGGAGTTTCTGGGTGCTGGTGATTTATTATTCCTTAGCAATCTTGTGGTTTGTGGAGAGCCCTGCTGGAAACGCACATGGATACAGGGGTAAAAGTATCAATTAACCAGCAATCTGGTGCCAAAAGCCACCCATGTACAAGGACAGGAACGGTGTTTCAGACTGTGAGATAAGGTTCAGAGAAGGAACCTGCAGGGGAGCAGGAGCTGCGTTCAGCAGGTGGGAAGGCTTGATCCAGGACCCCCTAACTCCCTAGAGTATATAATGAGGCTAGAGCCACTCCTTCATGGCATGTCAGCAGGAGCATCAGTTGAGGTTCACTCTTTTAGGCCAGTTTGACTAAAATAGAGCAAGAAGTCTGTTCCAGTGGCGGTTTGCCATCACCTGCCCTATCCCACAATGGCAGAGACTAATTGCAGCAGGTACTGGCTGGGAGGATATAAATTATGGGAGCAGGATCTGTTGTACCTTCTGCATAGCTGGCTGGTGTCAATGGGTGCAGAAATATCAGTGAGGGCAGAATTAGTAATGTAAGGCAAAGGACAACTCTCTCTACCCTGATTTATGCTCTTTGAACTGCCACTGAAGTGGTAAATCAAGGCAGAATTTCTGCTAGGTCACTTGGTGATAGCAGATCTGCACAGGCATCAGCTGGGGGAAAAAAAAAGTCCACAGAAAGAAAATGTAGATATGCTTTACACAAGCAGTTGTTGGCTAAGCAATTCTAATCTCATCTCTCATGTACTTCTTGGGTGGCTTAGGTAGAATAACTTAAATTTAATGGAAATCTTTTGATTTTTGGTGTTGCAAAGATGTGGAGCAGAAAAGCAAGGCTTAATTTGTACCCAGTCTGCTGGGATTTGCAGCGTATTGGCAAATATTTTCCAAGCCTGCTTTGTAAGTGGCTGGGTTTTCCATGTGACTGAAGCAGTTGTAGGGAGAAGCAGTTGTAGGAAGAAGTGCCAATCAACAAGCTGTGTGATTTCGATGTACCCTCTGCACTGCAGTTTACCTGGGACTGGTGTGTGAACCCACAACCCTTCAAGCTGGGGAGGAGGGTAAGGAATATAGGTCATCAACAGGCCAGGCTGGCAACACCTTTCTTCTACTGGTGACGAGTTACTCACCAAAATAGACTCACTGAGGCCTATAGATCATTATGTTCATTAGTGGTGATTCATATTAAGAGTTTCACAATCGGGCGTGCTGGTGTAATATGTTCCTTTCCACAGTACCATTTATCTTAAAGATCTCAGAATACTTTATGTACATTAAGCTTTAATCCATGTTTTACCACCAGTGAGGTAGGTAAGGAGGATTGTTTCCATTTTGCAAATGAGGTAAACTGAGGTACCGAGCAAGAAAATTACTTGCCCAAGACTGTGCAGGTTGTTTGCAAAGTTGTATACAGTGCCATCTTGCAATGAGTGCACATTTCCCATGCGTGGCCATATTTCACTGTCCAAATTTTTAAAGGGACATTTGATTTCCTGGGGCTAGGGCTGAGTGGAAATCTGTCTGTAGCTGTAAATTCAGAAGATCTGAAGTGAATCAGAACTTCCTGTAGTGTCTGGGAATGTTTAAATCTATCATCCCGGACTGGCTCTGACCGAAAAGGATTGGAGCAGAACTTCTAGTTTGCTTTTAGGGCTGGCATCATAATGGTTGGTATAAGATGTAGAATAAAGAGTCGGTGAGGAAATCTGTCTCTGATCTATTCAACCTCATCTGCCTGTGTGGTCAATGGGGTCAGTATAGACAATGGAGGATAAAAGTGTGGTTCACCTGACTCCTTGAGTTACCTGATAGAGGAACAGATGAATTGTGGCTTGAACTCCATTGTCCATCACCTATAAAGAGAGATTAGGTAACTACCTCAAGTGAAGCCTGTCCTAGAGTCTGTAGAGAAGCAGATTTGCATGAGTGGGGACAGATTTTGTCTTATTTGCTCTGAGTTAATCTCTTGTGGTGATTAGATAGATGACTTCTACAAAGTGTGTTCTAATAGCTCCTAAAAAAGGCAGTGGAAATGCAGGCAGTCTTTACACTGTGCTAGGGAAACGCACAGCAAGAGACTGCCAGCCCAAGAAGGCTAAACACACTATCTGGGAGAGGAAGCGGGTCCAGAGAGAGGAATTGATGTGCCTGTGGTCATTTAATAGCTGAATGGCAGAGCCAAAGAACGTGTTCCCCTCTCCCTGCTCTCTCCAGTGCTCCAGTTTCTTGACCATATTGCCACTGAACTGGCCTTTGTCCACCTCTGCTTTTTTCCCTGCCAGGGTCCCCTTCTCTGAGGGCATATCCTCTCATCTCCGTTATCACCAGGCAGCCCTCCGTGGTCCCTCACCTCGTTCCAGCTGCCACCAGCTCCCGTGTGCTGCCAGCCCAGGCCTCCTCAGGGACTGCAAGTTCAGAGACGCCAGCCAGTGAGACCCATGCCAGCAGCGAGTCGGAGGCAGAGCAGCCCACACCTCGGTTAAAAAAGCCACGCCGGAGTAGGACCATCTTCACAGAGCTCCAGCTAATGGGCTTGGAGAAGAAATTCCAGAAGCAGAAGTATCTGTCTACACCTGACAGGTAGGAGTTTGCTGGGCTGGGAAGCAAAATATAAGCTGCCCATCACAGATCACTCTCCACTGTCTACCACCTCCTAGAGTCATTTTGCTGTGCAGGAAGCACTTGACTTCATCTAGGAAACATTCTGGTTTAAGGCTTTATCTCAGCAGTTTGTTTGAATGCTCAGTGTCAGCTTTGAGTGCTGGTCCGTTTTGTACAGTATGGGGACAACACTGACAGTGACTGATCTGAAAGATAATCAGATCACACCTTGTGTTCATCTGTAGCTAACTTCTTTCCCTTCTAAATCTGGGGACAACCAGACATGGTAGAAACTAGCTGAAGGCTTGTGAGTGGCTATAAATACTGCTTAGAAAGGAGCAGGAAAATACTGTTTCCTAAACAAGGAAAAGGAAGGAAAGTGAAAGGGCTGCTGCAGCCCTGCTCAGCTGTTCCCATTCCCATACTGAATGCTCCCTGGCTACAGTGTGCTGCCTTCTAGCTCCACAGGGATGCCTCTGCTGTTGGCCAAGGACATGGGCAGGTGACCATATTCAATATCAAAGCTAACTGTTCCTGGGATCAAAGGTGACGTGAATAGGCTGTATCAATGGAAATGTCACATGGTGTTAAATGTGCTTGCTAGCAGGCTTTCAAGCTCAGAGATGCCCAAGAAACAGAGCAAAGGCTCTCTGTCTTTCCTGTTCTTGCTAGACCCTTGGAAAAAGATGCAGCCTGGTTTCCTCCTGCGATCCAGTGGTGGATGGCTGTGTCTCTGTGGCAGCTGAGAGGCTGGATGTGGTTTCAGCTGGCTGCTGACCTAGCTTTCATCTAGCAAACCTGGCTAGCAATTCAATGAGAGTTGGTGGCCTGTTCGTCAGGACAAATAGAGCCAGGGAGCATAGATTTGAAAGCTGCCTTGCTCCTGTCCTGAGCTCTAGGGACTACTTGGTAACAAATGGACAGATTAAAATAAGGAAAGCCTTTATCTCTTTTAAAGGCTTTGAATGCTACGCTGAAAATTTAAATAATAGGAAAAAGACTTGTCCAATTCCTATTAAGTTTGTAAACCTAGAGAGGGTTTGAAGGGTTCACCAGGCCTTGAGCTCCACAGATGGCAGAATCCCAATATTTAAACTGGTTTTGAAATCAGCATTCTCCACTTGTACTGCCTGTCACCAAAGCCAAGGATCACAGCTAGATCAAATTTTATAGGCAAGACTGAACCGTCTCATACAGTTTCAGAGTTCCTAACACTCCTGTATTGATTCTTCACAGCTTTACATACGCAGATTGTTGACACCATTGACAAAGCACTCAGGGCTAGTGAATTAATTTAGTAGTATGACTGTTGCTTGGTTTTGTATGTGTTTGAGGCTTATGAGCAATTCCTGTGCCTGTACCACGTCCCCCTCTTTGTTTGTTTACTTGAGTTTCTAGGCAATGCTGGTTACAATAAAGTGTGTGGCAAGAGATGGTAACTGGTTGCTGGTAATCAAAGTGTGATAAGACGTGCACTGTGGCAGGAGTTAGTCAAGCAGTGTTTCTCTCTGTGAACTCATGGCTGGAAACGTGATGGTGAAGCAATGGGTTGTGATCTGTGTTCAGTCCTGCAGCTTTTGGCTGAGGTACAGGATTGTACTGCTTGAAGGGCAACTGAAACACCTGGTTTATTAGTAGTAAAGGAGTGCAGTATGATGGCATTTTTAAGTCAATGGGATGTCTCGCAGCCATTGTGTTGTGGCATAGGCAGCAGGCAAATCAAACATGTGGGAGTCTAAAGTGGGGAAAAGCATGAATCTAGGTGTGTGAGTGTGAGCGCAGAGCTGCTGTGGGGTACTTAGGTGTTTGTAAATACAAGAGTCTGACTGCCCTAGGAGCCCAGCTGAAACAAAAGTTTTATTATGGAAAAACTTGGCCCTGACCAGTGTATTTCCACATGCAAAGGTGGGGAAATATTTGCCAAAAAGCTCACACAATCCGGAACACCTTGGAATGTGACTGTGTTTGAGCTGTCCCACCTGCAGGACTTGCGTGACTCTGTGGGGCACTTGCCCAGCGCTGCTGAGGATTTCCAGCTCTGTCCATTGTGCAGCTCCATTACAACACTGCCAGATGCATCGTACTATCACCTATGGGGAAGGATAAAGAATTAGTCTGAGGTGTATTTGCTTCATATCCTGGGTTTTAATACAGAAATAATGAATGGTTTCAGAAGAACTTGCACAGGTTGGAGATTTGCGGAGGATGAATCAGGATTATGGGCTGTCTGCCACACATACCCTTAAGCTAAACACGCAAATAGTAAATTCATTTATAAGCCTAAATTGCCTATAATAGCAGAATGCATAAGAAATTAATAGATTTAGATGTACTACTACTCTGTGAGAAATTAAAAAGTATCATTATCCCCATTATGTAGGTAGTGAAGATGAAATATGATATGAAGAGCAACACTTTCAAAGGCAGACTGATGCTGGGTGTCTTGCTTCTTAAGTGTTTGCTTCAGACACCATAGACCTGTTTTTCAGGGATGCTGTGTACCAGTAGCTCCCTGCTTCCTGTACAAATGTGGAGTGTCAGCAGTTGGAGTACAACAGTCCTGTGTTTCAAAAAAGGCAGACAAACCTCTGATATTTTTAGGCTTGCTCATTTGTCCATGGTCATGGAGGAGTAAAGAGAGCAAATGAGAGCCTGTTTCTCAAATTAGTGCAGCAAACACATGAATATTCTTGCTTCTTCCATAAGAGCAACTATCTCTACACCCAAAATTCACAGTGGTTTTTCACTTCTGTCTGACCTTTTCTCAAACAACAGATTGGAGAAACAAATAGCAATCTTTTCTATTGTGGCGATCCCACTGTTGTATGCACTTAGTGTTGGATTGGCTGCCCCTGACATCTGGGCTCTTCTTGTCCTCTGTCAGCTCATTTCAATGTTTCTCTTGTCTTCCAGGCTTGACTTAGCGCAGTCATTGGGTCTGACTCAGCTCCAGGTGAAGACATGGTACCAGAACCGCAGGATGAAGTGGAAGAAAATGGTAAGCGATGTGTTACCAATTCTCCATAGTCTTTAAAAACTGATATCAAAAGAAGCTGAGTATAGTGTCAGTGATTTGTTTCCATTTATACCAAAATTTGTTTTATTCTTGCTCAATTTTCTTTGAAATACTTTTAAAAAAAAAAAAAAAGCTCACCCTACAACATAGGTAGTGGGCTAGAGGTACAACAGGCAGTAAGAAGAATATGAAGCCAAGGGATGAAATAAATTTGAACAGAACAGAGGGAAGAACCAAAACATCTACCTCTGCATTTTTGGTGTTCTTGTGATCCTAATGCTTGTGGGATTGGTTATGTGCGTAGATCAAAAAGATTATACTGCTCAGTGGAAGTCAATGCAGTTTTGAGCACTAATATCACCAATTCTTGCTTTTCATACCTTCCTTTCACCTCTTTTACTTACTCCCAGCTTCATGGCCCTTTTCCAATTAAAATGCTTCAAGAAAGGACAACTCTCCAATAAATTCTGCTGGGAACTGATGCTGTGACATTCTCCAGTGGAGATGTTTACATATTCCCACCCAGGAGAGGAGATGCAGTTCTGCACTGCATAAGAACTGAATTTCTGAATTTATGTGAGAGCTGCAGAAGTTACTGCCACTTAAAAGAAATTTGGGAATAGCTTGGATCCAGATCCTTGGCTTGGAAATGTCTTGATGCTGCAGTGATTGTGTGAAGGGAGAAGGAATTAAATATAAGAGCAGACCTGTTCTGCTGTCTCCCTTCTTTTATACAGGTCAGATAAGTCTCATGTCTTTTAATGCAAGTGTTACAAAATATAAATATATAAAAGGCTATTTCAGAAGCCAAAGTGGAACTGGCAAGAGAACAGGCAGTCAGAGGAAATCTTGGCTAAAGTCTGACTGTTCTTACTTGGACTTTGAATAAAGCAAATGCTCAAGAAAGGAACTGAATTGTGCGTAAAATCTTTCTCTATGTAATGTTGACTGTGTGCTTAGATTGCTTTTGGGCCTGCTGTAGGAACTGACCTAGACAGCTCTGGAGTTCTGGGTGTCATTGCTGGTATTGTTTGCATTTAGTTTGTTATATGGAGATAATGAGTAAACTTACCCCATGAATGCAGGGGATTTCAATGAAGCTGAAATGGTGACCAAACCGTGGATCAACTCTTAAGTCAAAGCTGAATTTCATCCTCCTTTCTAAAGGAAGTCTCACAGCAGTGAAGTTCAGATTGATCCTGACTGTTAATCTCTTTGCCCCAGGTGTTGAAAGGTGGGCAAGAAGCTCCAACAAAGCCCAAAGGCCGTCCAAAGAAAAACTCCATTCCCTCCTCGGAGGAAATCGAAGCAGAAGAGAAAATGAACAGCCAGGCTCAGAGTCAGGAGCTGGAGGGATCTCAAGCCCCTGAGGAATCTAAAGTGACAGAGGAGAAGCCAGAAGTCTCTTCAGAGACAGAAAAGTCTCCAGAACTTATACCAGAGCCCTCCTCAGAGGAGGCTACGCCATTAAGTTAAAAGGGAAAGAAAGAAAGAAAGAAGGGAAAGGAGGGATAAAAGGAGAAAAAGAGAAGAACCAAAACCAAATATATATATGTGTGTGTATNTATATATATATATATATGTAGACCTTGTGTATAAGTCGAAAGATTGGTCACGTTGTGCCTTTGGGAATCAGCCATCATGGGCCACGGTGGAACAAAGACATCCCGTGTGAGTGGTGACGACCTGTCTCTCTGGTGGCTTGTGTACACCTTCCCACAGATAGTGACGGAGGCCTGAACGTATTTCCAGAGAAAACTGCATCTAGAAACCCAAGACAGCCCCTGGCAAATAAAGGAGGAGGCCAGGGCTCCTTTCCTGCTGCAGGAGGCAAATGTGTAGTGGTATGACTGTTGGAGGGTTCAGTGTGTTCGCTTGGCTTTATCCTTGCCTTTTAAAGTAGTGCAGATGGACAGAGCATTTGGTCTGGTCTCAGATCATGGACAGCTAAGAAATGGGAGCTCTGATAGCACCATTTCATCACATAACCAGCACTTATTTCTGTTAGGGATGGGCCCAACTTCAACGTTTTTAGGAAAGAGTTCAGACCCATGGGTTTGCTTTGGCCCAGTATAAAGATCAAAGCTTCTGAAGAGAGATTCATACCCAGGTCAGCATTCGGATTTCATATCTCGTGGTCATTTGGGTGCTGTGTCTGTGAATTTGCAGTGATCGAGGATAAAACTTTGACTGAGATGAGGGTTTGGATTTGAGTCTGCTCCAAAAGCTTTGATATGCTTGGATGTAGGATTTTTGCTTTGGGCCCACTTCTAATTTTTGTAGGATTTTTAAAGAACATTTAATGTTTCCAGGGTTTTGGGAGAAGGATGGATTTAAGAAGTTGTTGCAGAAAGTTCGCGTTTGTTTAAGATGTGTGCCAAGAATAGATGTGCATCATGTTTCATAAAGTCTTTTTAAGGGTGCGTTTTGCCCAAAGGCTGCAAGAGATGTATTAAGATAACCTTTATTTTTTAATTAAAAATTAAATATATAAATAAAATGGTTGCTGTTGTTTCTCTTTCAGAATGCTAGAC
>VXAL01011324.1:35718-49963 GCA_013399475.1 Chauna torquata
AGGTCTCCCCCCCCCCCCCCTCCCCCAGTTTCTTGCTTAGTGATGTTTGAAAGGCTTTAAGTCCACCGCAGCATCAGCCCTGCAATGGCACATGCATCTGCGTCAGGTAATACTTACATGGCACAACCCCAGCTGACTTCAACCAAGTGCATTGCTCCACTCTGTGTATTGCTAAGTACTTAAATACATGTAATGAGCTTTGAAAAGGCATCTGCAGATTCAGGTGCATCTAAATCTTTTTTAAAAAAAAAAAAAAGAGAAGTTCACCAGAGTTGGGCAATGCTCTTTTGTGAGAAACTTTGACAATCCCAGGCATTTTATGCCATTCAGTTCTTTTACATGGAAATGAAAATGGGATAAAAGATTTGTCTCACCTGTTGTGCTGAAAATGCAGGCTGTGAGCTACGAAGTCTTTCCTCTGCCACTGAAGTGCGTAGAAATCTGTTTCTTTGAACCATTGTTCTTTCCACAGAGCCCTAACACACTCATGACAGGCACAGAGAGAGGCAAGGGCGGTGGGACAGGATTTTGGCACTTGTCTGGTTAGCTGAAGTTTTGATACAGTATGTTGTTGCAGAGTCTTTATCTGTGGAGTCTTTTTTTCCTAAAACTGCTTTAGTTCAACCATGTCTATTGAACTTGAAATGGCATTTAATTTAAAAAAGGCCTATGGCCTGTTTATACAGGAATTAGATTAGATGGTCTATGAAATCTATAATTGTCATGTATTGTTCTTGGATAGTAGCAGCAGCACTGTTATCTCAAAATAAAATGTTTCTACAAGTCTTAAGTGTGGTATTACTCGGTGAGGGTAAAGGGAGCAATTTACTTGAAATAATTTTTCTAATGAGTCTCACCACTTAATATGCAAAAAAAAAAAGTCTGCAAGAGTCCACTAGGTTTATTTGAAAGCCTGAAGAAGTCATTAAGTCAAATTTTGTGTGCAGATCATTCTGTAAACATCAAAAAAAAAAAAAAAAGCATCAAAGATATTTTAATTTCTCTGAGTTCAAAGTGGAGATGTCTTCCAGTGCATTTTTCTAAAACTTTTCAGAGATATATTTTAAGCATAGCATTTTGTAAACTTCAGAATGTCAGTATATATCCTTTCTTTCGTCCATATGTGTTCTATAAAATGGAAAATACATGTAGGATTTTATTTTTGCATTTGACAGCCAGTGCATTTGTCTGATTTGAGGAGTTTTGATAGCTTTACATGGGGGTTTGGGAGAAATACAGAAACGGGAAAAATGAGTTTCTTTCTCTGCAGCAGGAAATGGTGTGTGGTGTTTCTGTACTGTTCAATGAAAAAGAGAAATGTGAAAATTCAAAACTTCAAAAACTTTGAGGAAGATAAATTTCAAAATGACAAGCAAAGTTGGTCATTTTGCAACAAAGAGTAAAATAAATTTTGGGAAATATCATTTCCCACTTCCCAGATGAAAATAATTGTTTCTGACTCAACCCTACTTTACTGTGGGAATGGTTCCAGTGATTTTTTTTTTTTGTTAATCCTATTCTAATCACTTATGAGTCAATCTGGGTAAAAATGCAATACTCTAGCTGTCTGGGCTAGTTTTTAATGAGTCCGTAAGACATTGAAGATGTTTCTCATCCTCTTTTGGATGAGTAGCAATCTTAGCATCTTATTTTTCAATGTGATTAATTGCAAAATTAGCTCTCTTTAAATGCTGTCTCATACTTGCTTACACCAAATTACTTTCACTGGCTTTACTGATAGCCTCTTGAATGTGCATGGAAAGCACTTTCAGAATGCATATGGCTGGATGGAAGAAAAACAGCAGGGCGTAAATGGTAAAACTATTGAATTGTCTCTTAGATAAACCTTTTCATACTTGTTTGTTCCAGCTAATTTGCTGCTGTCTGTTTAATTTTTCTGTCTCTATCAGCAGCTCTGGAGTGGCAATGTTCTCAAACCCCTTGGCAATGAGATGCACCCTTTGGTGCAAGGTGCAATACTTGACATGGAGATACCAGTTTGTCCTGGAAAGAACCAGAAACCTTAGATATGGGGAACCCTTCAACAAGCCAACACAAAAAGGCTTCACCTTTATCAACAGAGTGTCATCAAATGGCTTTCCAAGTGCCTTCACACTGGTCCTGAAGACAGTTTTATTTTTGAAAAGGCCAGTGAGTACTCTGCCTCCCAGGTACTGACACCTCCTGTCCTAGGATGGCTCGTCACTTACTGGGGGAATCTGATCAGAGACATGTTCCTTGGGGTTGAGCCTTGTAAATGTTCAGGGGTGTTTGGCTTCCAGTTCTAACAGCAAGAAACAAGCCCTGATGTTGAAATCCAAACTCCCCTACAGGGATGGAAAGTGCTCATATCCGGAGTTCTGGCTGAGACTCACCTTTTATTGTACCCACTGTTTAGATAATTTTGCAAAGCACTGAGCTCATCCTGCAAAATGGTAAGTTCCCCCAGGTCCCAGCAAGGATGAATGGGTTGTCGTCCTTTTTTAAAAAAAAAAAAAAAAAAATTAGCTCCAGGCCAATACAATGGAATTGGTGTTTGGTTAGGTTTTCAGTTCCACTTACTCTCCATCACTCTCTTCAGAAGCAAAATGGAAAAGGAAAGTAAGAAAGGAATCAGTGAACAAAGAGGATGAGGACGTAAAAGAAAAAGCCAAAGGTGAAAAGCTTAACTGCATCAAACTACATGAAAAATAAAAAACTAGGGGGAAAAGTAATTTTGTTGAAAAATGGACTTTTTTTTTTTTTTAATTGACGGATAAAGAATATTCTGTCTGTGTAAAAACATTTTTCTGGGGTTTAACTATACATGCAAGGATGGTGAATGACAGGTTTTTCACAAGTTTCTTCTTACACTATATAGCTAAAACATAGTTGAGTAAAGAACAATTGGATTAGATTTAGGCTACAATGTAAGACTTGGGCCCAAATCTACATCTTGAAAATGACACAGGTTTGAAGCCCAGATCTCCTGGAATCTGAGATGTTGGGTGTGAACATCCTGTAAGAAACTCGCTCTTCTGTCTTCTCCAGGTACGGTACCACCAGGTAGGATTTATCAGGTTTTACCATAAACTTCAGAATAGGTGTTTTGGGGGCATAAATCTTTGGAACTTTCCTGTTTTACAAGAGTGGCACACTGCAAACACAGTAGTTGCAGCTCAAATCTCTGAATTCAGTGATTTTGGTTAAAATGACAAAAACAAGCAAACATTTGTTTTCTGCTCTGGGAATCCATAACTAGATGCTAGCTTTAGACTTTGAAATCCTGCAGTTGAAGTTCTTGAGGATGATTTTCAGTACAGGGATTTGAACCCTTTGAAAATCTGAAGATATTTTTCCCTAGCAGACATAGATTAATTTATTTTTTTCTCATAAACAGATACTCTGTGATTTCTAGGCTTTCCCGTAGTTCTGGACCCTTCCCATATTGTTAATCTCCTTGAACATACTTTTCCAATGCACTGGAATAACTATGCCTTAGCAAGACAGTCACAGGAAGGAAGCTCCTTATCACTGCCGGGATCCATAGGTGCCAAAAGGGAGACGTGTGCTGCTTGGCTGTTGCCACTGCGGAGAGTTAACCCCTCTAGGCTGTTCTGACATGTCCCTTACCTGCTGGAAACACTGAAGCACTTGTTTTGTTAAACAACTGAGAGTCATAGAGTTACTCACCAAGAGAGGTTCCTGAAGGCATCCTGGTCCTGGGCAGCCTACTTTCCTGCATGCAGCTGGGAGGTTTTGTTCCCCAGACATTAGTGAGAAACACATTTTTTCAAAAAGAAATTTCACAAGCCAAAATTTCCTGGGGAAGAAGTCTGCTGAGCATGCCAGAACACTGACAAAAGCAGAGGAAGCGATGGTACCCCTTGGGCAAATGCTTGTAATATTTGCTAAAACCCAAAGGAACCAAACCCTTGGGGATAAAAAAAATACGCAAATGTTTCAGGCCTTTTGCATTTCCCGTCTGTGGGCCATTAACATCTTTCCCAAACAGCAGCTAGCATCCTTGTCAGGTGGCAAATGTTACAGGTTCCCGGACACCGAAGACCTTGCTGTTGTCTCTACACCCAAAGCCCAGCTCTTACTGAAGCCAAAGCAAAACCTTTGGTTGTGTCAGAGCTGTGGTGCCCAGTTCTGATGCAGTGCAGATTCTTACAGACTTGCAGTGAGCTGGTGGGGGTTTGTTAGGGCAGACCTATACACAAGAGATCCTGCACCCCTGCAAGGTGTTGGAGAGGCTGTTGCAGCAACTGAATTAAGTTAAAGCAGGGCTGAACGCTCCTTTACCAGTCACGTCCTGGTATTTACGCAAGAAGCAAACCCATAAATTGTGAGCAGCATCCTTTCCTGTCACAGCTAGGAGGCTGGGGTGGCTGCTCCAGCAGTGTCACCTCATAGTTACGATGATATGGCAGTACTCTTTGTGAAAGTCATAGAAAAGAGAGAGGTGTAAACTGTCATGAACACAGCAGGGCTTCTTCCTCGAGTCTGCTGGATACAGACAAACCCTGCAGATTTTTCTGGCTCTCAAGTACTGTTTAGCAAGCTAGCATTCAGAGGGAAGGTTATTTTTAAAGCCAGATTGCACAGCTGCTCTCTGTGGAGGTTTCCTGGTGCCTCTTGAGAAGACTGACTCTCCTAGACATCTAGTAGCTAAATGAGAAACAAACAAGCTGAAAGCTGTGGCTTAAAGTGCTAAATATACAAACACGTCCCAGGCTGGGGGTTTCTTGCTCGCGGCTGTTCTTCTAGGAGATTATGGCACCAGCTCAGTGAAAACGGGTAAGCTTCACTCCATCACCCATCCCTGTCCCTAGTGTGTGAGTATATGTGCAGGTACAAACCTCAGTGCCCTGGGCATCCGAGGTCCTGCCAGGAGAGATGGGAATTCCCCTCCTGATAGCTGCACCTCAGGTTAGCCGTGGCTCCTGCCCCTCTCCCCAGGCTGCCTGCGTGTGCTCCTGCAGCAGCTCCTTTGGGCTCTGGCAGCTGGGAAACAGCACTGTGGAGGATGCCCGGAGCCTGGGTGCGCTCCCAAACCACAGGCTGCCCATCACACCTGCTTTCTGCCTGCAGACCGATTGCTCCAGCTGTGCCCATCCCTGGATTGACGTGGGATGATGGAGGAGTGCAGCTCCAGGAACGTCTTGTTCTGAAAGGACTGATCCCTCGCAGCCCCCTACAGCAGCAGCTCTCTGCAAACCTCAGAGCAAATACTGGAGCCCCAGCCACCCGAGGAGGGAGAGCTGGCTTTCTGTGCCGGGATTTGCACACAGGAACTTCTTCACGCTGCAAATTAAATGCAGCTAATCCATAACGTCATTTGCTTCTCCACACGGAGATATTTCTATTATTTGGGTGGGGAGCATGACTCAGAGAAATTATTTCCTCTCTTGTCCATGCTTCTCATTACTGGAAATACAATGGTATTTTTTCCCCTGTGTTTCATTTTGTGTTATTGAGGATAATGATACTGAGGAGGTGTCTGATAATGGGATTAGAAGCCCAGACTGGGAGTAACCTGCCTTATTCTGTGTGCCTGAGTGAATATTTACCCCGAGGTAATAATTAGATCCATTTGTGCAGTGAAAAGTCACCCATCAGGAGTGGTAATATGAAGACGTCAAAGAACAGAGCCTGGGTTGACGTTTGTTCTCTGCTCTTGCCAGAAGAGATGGAATAATTCATTCATGAAGCGTCAGCCAAACATTGTCCACACTCACACGAACTCTGAGGTTCGTTATTTCCCTTCCTGAGATCCAGCCCCTCTCCTTGTGCCCTGCGGCCACCTGGGGATAAGTGAAAGCCCAGGACCTTGCTGCTCCTTTTCATAAAAGCTGTTCAAAGCTGATGGCACAGCCTCTGTTATCCCCTTCCTGAGGAATGCTCTGCTCCCTGGCTCCCAGCCTTGGTCTGAATTAGGCCAAATCTGTTGACCTTTTGGACACAGGACGAAGCCCATCTGTTCAAGCAGGAATTTGTGGAGAGCCCGAGGTAGCTGAGCGCGGGTTTCTAGCCTGATCTCCTCAGCGCTGCATGCACTTTGTGGGACACGGGCCTGGGAACAAGGGCCAAGAAAGTCTTTAAAGTCTGAATTTAAGACACCCGAGAGAGATCTTGATTTTTCAAGAAAGAGTAAATCTTGCCTCTGAAGATAAAGCTCCTTTGAGGGTGTCACGAAGGGCCTCCTGTAGCAGTGGCTCTCCTACGTCAGAAGTCACTGCAAACCCAGCAATTAGAGCACAAAGGCAGGATTTACTCATTTTTTTCTTGCAGCAAAGGAAATTTTTCTACTTTTCAACTCTTTACTTCTTTTTCAAGATCTGCTATCAACAAAGAAACTGATCTCCAGTATTGTAAAATAAATCCAGAGCAGGTAAACAGGCGAGTGCTGCCAAATCAGGTCCCCGAGCGCTCCTGAGGGCTGCGCAGGTCTCTGAGGAGAATCCTATTTTTATCACTTTCATTTCCTGCTTGTTCTTCCTAACAGCTTAGTTTGATTAAACTCAGCGCAGTTACAATAACAACAGACGGAGAAATGTGTGCTAGTGAAGTGTAATACAAATATTCCCCTTTCCCCATGCAGCAAGGCCCTCTGCCGATACTGCTTGAGGTGCTTTGTCAGGACGGGACCCTTTCTGATGGCAGGAGATGAAAGTTCAGGTTAGAAGGGTTCTTCCAGGCTATGAAGACCCGGTTGTTGCAATTGCACGTGTTAGTTCATACGTTCCCTTTCATAAATACTTCAGCCACCATTAAAATCAAGGGGGATTGTACATTTCTGCTCCTATTGGAAAGTTGTTTCAGAAGTAAACTCCTGTGACAATCCCTCATTAGATTCTCTGTCTACACTTATGTATGTCCCATTTAGCTGTCTTAAATTTTTGTCTTTGACTAGTATCGTCCACTAGTGCAAACCATTCTCCCTCTCTGCTGCTGCGTCTGTCCCTGGGTATTTATACACAGGGATCAGGTCTCTGTGCAGCCTTCGTTCTGCTGGGCTCTTGCAGGCTTGTCTCATGAGATAAACTCCTTCCTCTGATCACTCTGGTGTCCTTTTGCTGCTGCTGTTCCAGGCTGAGTTTATCTTTCTTGAGCACAGGTGACGAAAACTGCACCCGTTGCTACAGACAAGCAGCACTGTCTCCAGCAGGAATCTGGCTCATTTTGGAGTTACAATTGTGTTTTTTCATAAGGGCCACCTGACTTTGGTAGCCAGAAACCTTGGTTAATCGTTCCCTAATTACCACACTGGTATTTCGCTCCTCCCTTGTCTCATCCCTCTGCTCCAGTCCTCAGTCTCCTGCTTTTCCTGCAGGTTATACAATCCTTTTCAGTAACAGCAATCTGACTCAGCTTTTTGTCATCAGCACGCTTTGATGGCTCAGCCCTGCTTTTTCTGCCCAGGGTTTTAATTGAAGCCTTGTATAAAATTAGTCTTGGTCTGAATCCTGAACAGCTCTGTTAATAAGCTTCCTTGAGCCCACTTGTCCCCCTCTGAAAACGTGTTCTCCCTTGATCTCTAGCTGCTTCTATACCCTCTCATACAAAACCCCATTATTGTCAGCGAAGATTTTAATTCCCTATACAGAATAATACAGCTCACAAAAGTTACTGCTGTACTGCATTTCCTTTGTTTAGAAACTCCATTATTTTATTGACGAGAGAAATTAAGCATAGCAAACTTTTTTCTACACTGTCCCATTTCCCTGCATATCCTTAAGTACTTTTTAGTTAGTTAGTTTGTTTCCAAGCTATTAAAGCCAATTTTCAGCCCTTTTGCTCATTTCAAATTTTCTTTCCAGTTCTTGAATATACAGGTGACATTTCTTCAGTGCCACCTCTGCCTAGACTGATTTTTTCAAGTCGTTGCTCTTGGAGTTTGCAGTTCTGTGATAAGCATCTTGTTTGCAGCACAAGCGCTCTGAGATTTCTTCCTTACTGGATTGTCTTAATACTGGCTTTTCTGCCCTAATTTCCCCCAGATCTGGTTCCTGCTTTCAGCAATGTGAGCATTTATTTTCTCTTGGCTACATGGAATCAAGATTACCACTTCATAAAGGCAAACTGCCTTCTACAAGAGTGGAGGTGGCCTTTCCCTAATTCAAGGGGTCCCAGCAGAAGTGGTTACCTGCGGGGAGCCATGGGGAGATGGATCTGCGCTGTCCACAGCAAATTCATGGGACTGAAGACAGGGCTCCCAGACATCAGCCAAGCCTGTTTCCTTCTGAGAATTCAAAGGTCAGCCAAACAGGGGCAGGAAATGGGAGCAATCCTGCACAATACAATTTCAAATGGTTTTAATGACAACATCCCTTCATACCTGCCAGTGTTGTTTTTTGTTTTGTTTTGTTTTGGTTGGTTGGTTTTTGTTTTGTTTTTAGCTCTTTGGCGTTGTTAATCTTTTTTTTTTCCCTCTTCCTCTCTGTTTATTTTTGTTGCAGATTTATTAGGTGCACAGTTAAGTGCCATTTAGCTGTGCAGAGCTGTCATCACTAGCACTTTATGAATGGGATCATTCACTGACAAACTATTTAAACACTAAAAGGGGACAAAATTTACTGCTACAGGTCAATGAAGAAGCCAAGATCAACTGAAACTCAGCTCCAGTTCTCCTTGAATATAGGAATATGACGGAGGTGCTCAGAGTTTTCTTTAACGTATCCTCATCCTTAATTTATCCTCACACGTCAAACTGAATGTCACTCTGTTTTGCAGTGGTATTTTACCTAAAATAATGCCTTTTTTTTCGACAGCTTGCAAGAGCCAGCCTGGAGATCTAAAAATGTGGCTAAACAGGCAGTCACACACCTGCTAATTAAGGCTATGAATAATCTGTGACCAGTCATGCAGCCACTGACAACCAGTCCCAGGCAGGGAAATTTTTAGAAAAAAGTGAGGAGCATTTTGTGGATCAAATGCAATCATGGTCATCGGAGGCTGGGTGCAATTTTGACCTTTTTACCACAACCTCAAAACAGTCATGCAATCTTTTCATATTTCTGCCTCACACCTGGCAGCAGGGCAGCGTGGGGCTCCCTTTTTTCTACCAGTAGGTTCAGAGTTACAGACTTTTCGGGCCAGATGTCAGGGTTTTCCCTTGGTCACTCGCTGAAGCTTTGTTCTCCCCTGCTGCCTTCCGCCCACGTAGCGTGGCAGCCGCTTGCGTGGTTCAGCGCATGAACCACTGAGGTTATCACAAGTGGTTCTCTCTGCTCATCCTTGGCTGAGACATCACATAAGAAAAGGGAAGCCCTGTATGAAAGTGTGCTTGCTTTATTTTAAATATTCTCCCCACTTGTTGAAAGGGAACTTGTATTGTGATGCATTCAAACAATGGATCGTCAGCTCGCTTGTGTTATTTTGTGTTTAATCACATCCTTCACATCCTTCACATCCTAATCTTTCATAGTTGTCTTTAATTTCTTGGGAGTGTGTAAATATATATATTTACATTTGTGTGCGAATCTGTCTTCGAAGAAGGGCTGGATGAGCTCCAGGAGGGCAGCCGGTGGGGACTGCCTGGTGCTGAGTGAGGGAGCTAGGTGGCCTCAGGTTTCCCGTCTCTCGTGTCTCTGATGCTCTGACCCTGTGAATTCCACTGTTTTTTCCCAAGTGAAAGTTTTCTCTTCACCTGATCCTGGGATATTGCCAGGCTTACAGCTCATTATACATGGGGGATCAAGTTGTATTGTAAAGTTGACAAAAACGACAATTTTATATATTTTTCTCCAGCAATTCCACATTGCCGTGCAAAGCTTCTTGACTAATCCACTCAGATTTAGAGTTAATCCTAGTGCGCTTGGTATATTTGTGTGTAGGTATCTGAGAGATTTAAATGGATACCGCTAACCCCTATGGGGTCTCACTTCTTAACATACCTTAGAAACATAATCTGATGGAGGAAGATGAGACACAAAGGCTTCTTTTCTGTAGCAATCAGCTTTAATTTTACTCTCTTCACAGGCTGAAATCAAGAAATCAAGAACTTATTTTAAATGCTTTACCAATATCACTTGATGCAAAACTTCTAAAGTAGGTGCAGTGCCCATTTTACAGATATGGAAACTAAAGGCACTAAGAGGTGAAGTGCATTTCTCAAAATAACAGAGAAAGAGCTTGAAAGAGCTGGCAAGAGTGCAAAACCCAGGAATCCTGTCTGATAGCAATAAGAGCATGAACACGAGTTCAGCTGCTCATAAGAAATGTATTTTAATTCCTTTGAAAGGCTTTGGCTTGTGAACCGGGGTATAAATCTTGCCTGAGTTTCTCATAAATTCTCCTGAATTCCTATGCTTTTGATGCATGGGGAAATATTACAACAGACTTTCTGATAGTGTTTTATCACCTGCAACTCCAGCCAAAGTCAGCAGGTGTAGAAGGATGTGAAAGGCAGGGATGGGAGCAAGCTGTAATTTTCAGGTCTGGAGCTGGATTATGGAAGTCCACAGCCGTGGTGGAGCTCACTGTCATGGCTGAATTTGTGAAGGCACCCAAAGCTGCCTGTCAGGAAACAGCCTCCAAATCACACGCATGCTCCTATGGGGATGTGAAGGAGTTAGAGAGATTTAGGTTGAAGCCACCAGCTTAAAATCTGAAAACGGGTCTTCACACCCATCCCTGGTGAAGCCAAGCAACTTCAGATCTCTCAGGTCCCATTACTGTTTTGCTTTTTCATAAAAGCGTAGTTTGAAGTCCACTGGAGTCACTGGCAGCCTTCGTATTCACTGATTTAAAGCCTCATGGGCCATGCCTGAGCCTATGTGGCTTGCTCCAGGGTGCCATAGGAGAGAACTGAAAGCAAGGGAGCGCTATCTCTATTTGTGCTTTCATTCTGAAAATATAATGACAAAAAAAAAAAAAAAAAAAAAAAAAAAAAAGGAAGGATTCCCATATCCAAATTGCTATATTCATTCATCTTCTTAAGTCAGATGAACTAATACCAGTGGATTTCACCTGGATTTAACAGAAATGCTGCCATGCCTGCTCATTGGAAGGTGCTGTGATTTACAGTTTTTGCTGGCTCCTTCTCCAGCACTCCCCTCCAGTTCCGGTTGGTGAGTGGATCGCTTTATCAAATTTTTGTTGCTTTTATGGTATGTAAAAAATGAGGCCTCCCAGGACTTACAATTAAGCTGCGAGAGGTGAGTAAAGAAACATTAATTTTTATTTTATTTTTTAAGTTAGTGTAGGCATTTTTGTTCTCATTTTGAGAATGCATTGGGCAATGCCACACAGCAGCCGCTTACAGCAGTCCTACCTGTGGGTGGGATTCATCTCTCCTCACTCTGACCATCTGAAACACTGCTGTTCAGTCTGAGCTGCCCATCCCCTTGCCACCTATGGCTGGTGCAGACAAAACCAATTTATCTGCTCCTAGAGAGGCGAATTGCTCTCCGGAGATGCCTCTGACTGTAGATAGAAGTTAAGCTGGTTTCCTTAGCTGAGATTGCCCAGATTGTCTAGATGAGACCTGAAGCCAAAGCCACCAGACCCTGATTTTCATAACTCTGGTGCCTTTAGCAAAGCAGACGTCTTAGAGTTTGGCTGCTTTGTTCTACTTAGCCAAATGCTGCCTGCAACATGGAATGGAAGTGGAGAATACTAAGTTAGAAAAATAGGTGTCCACATAGTAGACTCAAATTTGTCCAGTCTGTGTCAGCGTTTGGTACCGGATTGCTCCCTCAAATACAAAGAACAGTAGCAGGCAGTTGCAGAGCAATCCCTCTTCCACGACAGCCCTTTTCCTAACCTCTAACAGCTGGCTTCGCCCCGCCACATGACATTGTATACGCCTTCCAAATGCTTCTTACTACTGGCTATAATGACCCTAGGTATTATTATCCACATAAATTACACTTTGGCTCTTGGGTTTCAGGAGCATTGTGTGGCAGTGGGTCCTGCAGCCTCCTTAAGCTCTCAAGTACGCCCTTCCTTCTTGCTCCTGTGCCAATCCCTTCTTGCCCATCAAGAATGGGTGCATGGACCTGCCCTGGACATCACTGGTGCACGGACCTGCCTTCCCTCACTTAGCCTATTTGGCTCTTGTGGTGCCTGTAGGTGAGAGCAGAATCAGGCCATAGTTTCTGTAATTGCTGGTGATTCTAATTAATAAAGTTCTATTTTTATACAGCTTTTTTGAGGATATATGGGTACTTTGGCATAATAGCAGACAGCACATTAAAAATAGGTGGTCTTGCTAAACAGACTGTGAATAGTTACCTTACCTTCTGTTCTTTGTTTTTGAACTTAGAGTAAGAGGAGAGAAATATCTGTGGTTGCTTAATGGAGTATTAATAACTCACTGCTGCGATTATTCCATCTGTCAAACCTGGAAATGTTCCCCCATGCTCAGGCACAGTGTTTTTGAATGGAGACAGAATTAACGTGGCTGAGGCTGTACGAAACCTTCTATTCATAGGGCACGGTTTCTTACTGTGCCAAGTCCCTTTCTTTGCATTCTAGTTACATTGTCAACGAGTTCATTAGCTCTTGGTCCAGAGTCAGAAGCAAAAGAGCTGTAATTGCAGCTTCTTGTAAATAATGTTTTTTGAAGGAGTTTTTTTTTTTAATTAACATAATTTTGCAAAAAAAAAAAAAAAAAAGATATTGTGGTTTAACCCAAGAAGAAGTTGCAATGACATGCATCTCATTTTTAAATCTACTGGATTTTCCCTAATGGACAGAATGGGTGATGGAGATGGCAGAAGCGACCTTTTAACAGTGCAGCTAATTGACCGTGGCGCAGTGTGCCTAGGTTACAGTGGATTTTCCATTACTGGAAATATTGATATCCAGACAAAATTTCTTGTCTTAAGAAACTTCCTCTAGTTAGAATTAATTCCGTGCCTGCGTTATAAGGGAAGCGAAGACGGGGGATCATGTTGGCCGCCCTCACTGTGTTATATTACCTCTGACTCCAGCGCTGTTGGGATCACTGCGACTCTTTCGGGCAAGGACTGAGTAAAATCCCTGCTGAACACTCGCTGCTGGATTTGTGGTCAGTGCAAACCTTCAGCTGCACGCGGCAGGGGTGGAAGAGCGGGGCACGGGCAGCCCCATGGAGCGGAGCGGGGCTGTGGTTGCTCTTTCGGCCCCAGCACGCCGCGTGCAGAAGAGCTCGGCTGGCAGCGCCTGGAATTGCTGCAATGCAGTTCGGCCTAACCCTGCCTTGGCATCGTGTGCCTGCGCTTACCCGGCATGCCTGTGTGCCCTGCTTTATAAATAGAGGGAGCAGAATGCAAAAATTAAAAGTGAGGAGCATTTAAGGCCCATTACATGGGGTCATCATACAAGAATTTGCAGTGGATGAGGATGACATTGAGCTGCAGGTGCTGCCCTACCAGAAGCCCAACACTGGGACTTCTCCTCTCTCCCATCCCTGCCAGCAGACATCTCCAAGTGGGCTTTGGGGAAGCTGTTGAATGACAGCAGGAAAAGAGGGGAGGGACAGGCTCCCTCCCTTCTGTGGGCAGGACAGGCTGGAGTGATGGAAAATGTGGAGAAGGCGGCATCTGTCATTGCGTAAGGTTTCCATATCTCACCCAGTCTACTTCTGCAGGGCTCCCCCTTGGCCATAAAGAAATCATCACCGAGATGCCAGGCATACCTTCTCTGAAAGTATCTCCCACTGATCATAAAATGAACTTAGGATGATTAACTTTCCAGATGATGAGTTCAGGGGAGATTTATTCCACCCGTGGAGCAGATCCCTAACTTTGGGTGTTACAGCTGTGCTCTTGCACACTAATTTGCACCAAATTGTTCAGTAAGTGATGCCTGGACTCTTCAGTCTGCAACCAGCTATTCTGGGCAGGGAATGCATCAAATGCCCCATGCAAACACCCCCAGATTACTTGCGTAGTTGAAGGATATTTACTGAAAAAACGGAGGTTATTTACAATTCCTTCCAACGCCCAATTTCCATCATTCCCTGCATCCAGGGCCTGGAGTTTGTAACTAAAATACTGAGGGTTTTTGTGGTTTGTTTATGCAGATATGAAAGTTGCATCCAAGTGTAGGCCTCTTCCTCTCAATACATGCAGTGCTGTCCATGCAAGGTGTCCTCTCTGCTGGCTAAGCATGAAAAATAAAATAAAAAAATAAGGTGATACAGTGTGAAGAACTTCAGGAACTTAGATAAATAGCTGATGGGGGTCCTTTCTCCTTCCTTCCTTCCTTCCTTCCTTCTTTCCTTCCTTCCTCCCTTCCTTCCTTCCTTCCTTCCTTCCTTCCTTCCTTCCTT
>VXAL01011324.1:50561-69715 GCA_013399475.1 Chauna torquata
TTTCTTTCTTTCTTTCTTTCCTTTTCTTTCTTTCAAGACAGTAATACGTAGTCTGTTGAGGCAGAAAAAGAAAACCCCCTCATTCTTTTCACCTGTTGCAGTAGCTTCAAATTTTTTCTTAGCTAAAATTACTGGGTTCAAATGCAGCATAGTGCAATGCTATATAGAAACCCAGAGACATAGTGGAGTCCTATTTTCAGCTGACATAAATCAGCGGGGAGCCATTTATACCCTCTGAGTATCTGGCTGGGGATTAGCTACTTGCTCTCCTGTCCTCCCTGCCAGAGGCTCACCCCCTGAAGAGGGAATGGCTTTGACCCAAAGAACTCATAAAGAAAGGTCGGGGTTACACACGTGAGCTACTGAGGAGTCTGTGCGGGTGGGAATTTGCAGCGGGGCAATGTCTATGGGAAGTTATTTACCTCTCCTGTCTGGAGAGGGGACAACACCTTTCCTTCTGCGCTGGCGATGGAGAAGCAAGCGTGAGGCCCCTTCCCACCTCTCCCTGCTGGAGGTACGCCAGCGGGAGGGAAGCGCCGGCTCCCGTGGCGGAGGCAGCAGTGCTGAGGGATTCCCAGGACTGGACAGCAGAGGCTTCCTGCCTGAGCATCATTGCGTGGCGAAGATCCCTGCAAGGAAAGGACAATACAAATGTGTTGAGGACAACACAACACTTGGCGGAGTGGCCGACACACCAGAGGGCTGTGCTGCCATTCAGAGGGACCTAGGCAGGCTGGAGAGATGGGTGGAGAGGAACCTCATGAGGTTCAACAAAGGCAAGTGCAGGGTCCTGCACCTGGGGAGGAAGAACCCCAGGCACCAGTATAGGCTCGGGGCTGACCTGCTGGAAAGCAGCTCTGCGGAGAAGGACCTGGGAGTCCTGGTGGACAACAAGTTAGCCATGAGCCAGCAATGTGCCCTTGTGGCCAAGAAGGCCAATGGGATCCTGGCCTGCATTAAGAGGAGTGTGGACAGCAGGTCGGGAGAGGTGATCCTCCCCCTCTACCCAGCTCTGGTGAGGCCACACCTGGAATACTGTGTGCAGTTCTGGGTTCCCCAGTACAAGAGGGACGTGGAACTTCTAGAGAGGGTCTAGCGCAGAGCTACGAAGATGATTAAGGGATTGGAGCATCTATCTTATGAGGAAAGACTAAGCGAGCTGGGCCTGGTTAGCCTAGAGAAGGGAAGATTGAGAGGGGATCTTATCACCTTCTACAAATATCTGAGGGACAATGTAAAGAGGACAGGGCCAAACTCTTCTCAGTGGTGGCCAGCGATCGGACAAGGGGTAACGGGTACAAACTGAAACACGGGAAGTTTCATCTCCATATGAGGAAGAACTTCTTCACTGTTAGGGTGACAGAGCGCTGGAACAGGCTGCCCAGAGAGGCTGTGGAGTCGTCGTCTTTGGAGATATTCAAACCCACCTGGATGTGGTCCTGTGCAATGTGCTCTAGGTGACCCTGCTTGAGAAGGGGGGTCGGACTACATGATCTCTGGAGGTCCCTTCCAACCGCAGCCATTCTGTGATTCTGTGATTCTGTGATTCTGTGAAAGGGCAATGCTAGGAAACAATGGGAGCCTTAATTGCAGATAAACACTAGGAAAGTCACATGAATCATTAGCCAATGCATTAAATTGTTACATACATTTTGGAGAGGAGAAAGAAGAGACTTAGCTGGTGAAACCTGGCATTGACAGAACAAGCTGTTCCCACCTATTATCCTCTGAGGTAGACAAAGGGTGAAGAAAAAGGAAAGAGAAGGTAGAAACCACATATAAACATTAATTAATGCTTTCCAGGCTTCTTCTTCTCAGTCATGTTAAACCTTTAATCCCTGGGATTTGGGACAGTGGTTTTCTATTGGTCTCTGGATAATAAGTTTAGGAAGGAGTGCTGCGAGAAAGCCTTTGCGTTCACATCCTCACCCACCCGGCCAGAGCAGCAAGGCGGGCACGCCGCATGCGCAGCCCGCATCCTGCAGGGACACAGGTGCTGCAGACGCCAGCTACACTTCTGTTCACCTTCGCCGCACTTTACGTCCGCCCCTCTTATTTTCCACTTGCAGTACATTAAGCGAGCGCATAAAGTCAGTCACGCCATCACCGCTGAAAGGTGGTAATTTCATATGATATATTATCCCAGCTATTCACAAATATCCCAACGCTCTTCCAAAATGCAACAGCAACCAGCTGTTCCCGCTCGCATAATGGCACAGCCTGGAGGGAGCGCGGCACCTCGGCTGTGTCCCTGCCACGTGGGCTCGGTGCTGCTGGCAGGGAGGGCTGGAGCGGATTTCTTCTCCAGTGATTACTGCTGCTCTTTGGCAGGGGAAATGCTCCTTCGCGTGAACTCTGAGGCTAAGCCACATCATTCCTGAGTGTCATTCAGCGCTTAAAAGTGCTGTCAAGAAGATGACACAAGAATTTGTTAAGAAACTAATGTTTCCCCACATCCCCTGCTCTCCCTTAGGGCTCACAGGCACCCAGGCTAAGGAAGCGCTGATGAGAGGGGAGGACTTGGTGTGCACGGCAGCTGCCCCAGAGCCCTGCCGGCTGTGTCGATGAGCTTTAACCTCATTTATTACCATTTCTTGGACCCCAAGAATCTTAAACTTTTTTCTGAGTGAAGAGTGAGCTGATCTAACTCCGCTTTGCTGTGGGTGACTGAGACCTGACTGCATAGCATCGGTTTCCAACCTGAGTCACTCTATCAAGAAATAGATAATATCCAGATAATATCAGTTTCAAGAGGTATAAAATAGCACATTTGCATGGATGTCTCTGAGAGCCAAATCCGCAGGCAGCACTCATCCACAACAAGTAGGAGCGAGCCTGAAACACAGCCGGTGAGGGTGCCCAGCCCGAGAAGGATCTCCTCTTTCAGGAGCTGTGCTCTCTGTTATTTGTGGAGCAAACCATTCATTTTCTCTGGCAAATAATGATAGTTTAGGGTTAAGATTTATGGCATGGCTGTTAGTGCCTTGATGGTAGATATGCAAGGCTATTTAGCTATTGCCAAAGGTGGAAATCCATAAAAATGATGGAAGAGTCTCTCCCCAGACAGCACAAAAGGTCAATTCATTTTTTCTGAAGATCTCCCCAAGCTGGTGATGCTGTTGGTTTTCCTCTCCCCTTTCTCTTGGCACACATAGCTCTGTTTCTCCAGTTTTACGTGCAAGCAGGAAAGGTGCCTCTCTTTTATTTTCTGCCCCCATATATTTGTATTTCACCCTGAATGTCTTACTCAGATTCAGACCCTCCAGCTTGAGCACTTTTGCCACTGCCTTGCTGCCAGACCCTTGCCAGACTCTTCCTGGGCTCCTTCCCACCCGGCTTGCTTCACCCCACTCTGAATGTTTTTGGTGGGTTTTGCACAGCTGCTTGTTTAGTTCCTGATTTCCCCCTAAAAATAAACAAGCATTTCCCATCGAGAAAGCAAAGCAAGACAAAACCAAAATCCTAGCATGTTTGTTGCTGGGTATTTCAGTACAAGATAATAATAAGGAGAGGGCAATAGTGGTTGGGACTGCACGGGAAACTGAATCCTCTGTCAAAACCAAATCCTCTGTTAAAAAAAATTTTGGCTGAATTTTACCCAGCAGCTCGGGTCACAACAGAGCCTCGAGCACGGGGCTTGCTGGGCAGGTGGTGCCGGTGCCGGCATGCCCGGACCCTTCTCTCCATCCCGCAGCTCCCCGCCGGCATAGCCCATCTGCAGCCACCCGGGAGGAGAGCAGAGCATCGCAATAAACAACAAACAGAGGTGGCTGAGCCAAGCAAAACAGAGGAGGTGAAAGCACTGATAATTATTTTGTTTTGGAAAAAGGATTTGAGAACAAGCGCTCGGCAGCACATGAGCAGGATGGATCTGTACTTGGCACCCCCTGGCACAGTGACGGGGGTGTGCGTAGCCCCGGGCCCCCGGCGAGGGCTGTCCCTGCATGCCAGCTGCAACGCTGCTGCTCATTTCTCTCATCTTTCATTGGCTTCCCCAAAACCTCACCTCCTGAAAGACAGGTGGCCTCAAGGAAAGGGGCTTAGCCCTGTGCCTCAAGCAAGCCTGCCTGACATCCATCCAGTTTTAGGGAATGGGGGGTGTCAGTGGAAAATCCAATCCCCCTGCTGATCTCCTTCCTGGCAGCGGATGGATGGCGTGGCCAAGCCCTGGACACCAGCTGTGCCACAGCTGGTGGGGCCAGAACCTGCAGGTGACCTGCAACCAGCTGGGAAATGCTCCTTGCACCACCAGTGGTTTTTGTGGTTTCAGACTTGGTTAGTCCATTAAATAATTGGAACCATGCTACAGATAGGCAAGAGAGAGCAAACTGGGCTTTTCTTATATTTTTTTCCCCAAAATCAATGGGTGTGATGTTGACTTAGCTGGGCAGTAACAAACCAGCCTGTGAGGACTGGAGAGCGATGCTGTGACAAGAGCAGTTGGTGCCTGGCACTCCATCCACCATCCCAAAACCAAAACTGTCCTGAGTGAAGCAACCTGGGGACAGCAGCTGAACTCTCCCTGCCCAATTCTTTGGATATTGCAGCCAGAACACACCACAGAAGCTGGGAGGGCTTTAAGGAGATGTAGCAACCCTATAGCAACCCCTGGTGAGACCCTTTGAAACAGAAATATTTCAGGTTCTGCCCCCAATGCTCTTGTTTTAGAATGTTCTTTAAAGAAAAAAGGAAAAAAACATATGCATTTAGTGGGAAAAAGAGGATGGATGGGTAACACCTCATTTTCTATCAAATCCAATTAATTTGACCTCCCACAGAATATAATCCATAGACCTTTACGTGCTGTGTCAGGGTCAGATGATACAATTGTGGCACTAACTATTGTACAACAAGCGATGGAGCATTACAGGCTTCTGCTCCTGCATGGGCAAAGCAGACACAAGCTGACAGCAGCAGTGGAGATGAAGCAAGGAAAAATGCCTTATGCACAGCTGTGCTCCAAAAGAAGAGACTAACACATCGCCACCCCCGGACTTCGCCTGAAGCATTGGTGCAAAAGGGGAGGCCACGGCCCCTGCCTAGTTCTCCTGGCTGTGCAGATGGTCTCTAAGTGGACAAGGAATGAGACAAGTAAAGGCATCAGCTTCCCACGCCGTGAACTTCCTGCTCATGACTCTCCTGCCAGGAGTGGGATGGGAAGGAGCTCTTGAATGAGGTGAGCAGGGTGTCTCCTTTGCCTCACCGCTTAGCTGTCTGGTGTGATGGAAATTCATTTTCCTACCAGCCTTTTGGGAGAATCCTGCTCTTCTGTCTTCTTTACCAAGGACTGCATACCAAACCTCTGCTCATCAGCGGCCAGGCGAGAGTCAGGAAGAGCTTCGCTCCCCCTGAGGCATGGAAAGCTTAAGTGGAGTGCTAGCCCTGCCTGTTCTTGGATGCTCTCTGATAATGATATTTTAATAAAAGATCTGTCACTCAAATATTTCCGAATCATTAAAGAAAAAAGGAATGAAAAGGAGTAATTGGAACCCTGAGCCCAAAGGGGTAATTCAAAAAAATAAAACACAGACTGGTTGAGAGACCCTAAACACAAACCCGAGAGTCAGAATCCCTCTGGGAAAGATTTTCTTGTCTGAAATCTAGCAAGGTCTGTGATTCACAGCCTGGTCCTGCCCTGCAATGGGAGCTGCAGAGGGCACAAGGTATATTCAGGTGCGAGATGCTTTCTCTGTCCTCCACCGCCAGGTCCGGTCCCTGCCTCAAGCCGGGAGGAGATCCAGGAATGAGTGAAACATCTCGAGATGGAGCTGACCATGAACCAGACCTCTCGGTTCTTGCTCAGGCAGTGTTCCCACCAACATGAGGGTCTTGCCAGCTCCTGTGATTTTGTAGGTCAAGGACAGGTGGTGTTTGTCCCCAAACGCTGGCTTTGGGAGCCATGGGGGTCCCCTGAGAGCCCCTGTTCTGGGAGAGGTAGAAACGGAAATAAATCATCCCCACCTCTTGCGGTAGCTGGGAAGAGCTTGAAAAAGTGCCTTCTTCAAGAGAAGAGAATAGGAGGCAACCTTTATTGTATTCAAGATCTCGTAACTTTAAAGCTGATCTCATTATCTGTGGAGATGAGTCATGGGTTTTTGAATGTGTGTGGGTGGTAATATAAAAATTTCTTCTGAGTAAGGAGAGTGGGGTTTGGAGAGTGGGCAGTTGGTACTTTCTCTCATCCTCCCACATGAGATAGTGTCACTTCGAAAGGTGATGGAGTGAATCATTTCTTCATCTTTTCATGGCAGTTCTGGCTGAAGTGCGTGTGCACAGCCTGTCCCTGCACGATCGTTTAACACCCATTTAACACGGCCCTTCAAAATTTATCTCAACAGGCTTTCTGCAAGGGGATCTTCAGTAAGACGGGTTTGCAGGCCGCGAGCGGGGTCTCTTTGTCACCTTCTTGGCCGGAAGCATCTCCTCCGCCTGGTGCATGCTGTTAATTCAGTGACTGCTGGAGAGAGATATAAAACCATACCACAGTAATTAATCAAAACTTACGGGTACGTAGGCACTCTATTGGCACTTGCGGCACCTCAGGCTTATTTCACCGTCACTTGATAATGCACTTCTCATCCTCTGAAATACAAACTTGGGTGGAGCTTCCCTTTTCACCCCTTTGATTGTTCATCTGGAATCCCAAGGGACTGGAAATGAAATACATTGGCTCAAGTGATGTTCCCCAGATCAGTAACTGGATCCTGGGAGGATTCCCTGGGGCAGTTTTCCACCAGGTGGGAAGAGGGATGTGCCTCGCTGCACTGACCCCTGCTAAGGCAAGCACATGCTTGAGTCACTTACTTATTTTTATTTGTGTGATTTAGCGCAATAAATCATGCTCGTGTTTCCCAGGCTCCCCTGTGCAGCAGTCCAGACGCTTTCCTGTCCCATTTTGAAGCGCAGCCTCGAGGTTCTCCATCGCCCTGCGCTGCCTGCAGGCACACACGGAGCAAAGCGAGCGCTGCCCGGGATTCCCTTACCTGTCCCTACCCATCGGCAGCACTGGCCCCTGCATCTGCAGCGGTCACACTGGCAGGGGAAGGTTGCACGGGCACCTCCTTTCTTTCCAAAAGGTGCAAGGCAGAAAGGACTTGTCCATTGGAAAGAAACTAGGCTCTGCTCAGCTTCTTGAACAATAAATTTCCAGTGAGAAATGGAAACATTAAAGAAGACAATTTATCCCTTGAATATATATTTGGAAATATATATATATATATATATATTTGGAAAACAAACCACACTTTCAGTAGGAAGATTTTTATAGATAAAGATGTTTTGGTCTTATTTTTCTAGCTTAGTTTTCTGTAAATGAGAACTCAAATGAATCACTTCCATCTTATCCTAACAGATATTATTTATATTTCTATCTGGCCAAGGAAGATGGAAGCCCATCATCTAAGGCACTGTCTGGATAAGAGCAAAGCAGCAAGTTTAGCACTTGCCAGCAACATGCCTAGAAATAATCCCTAAAAAATCATGAAACAGAAGAATATACTCCCTCCTTCCAGTACACAGAAGTTGTCTGCTTTTGGATACTTATCAAAATAGCTATTCTGGAATAATTACTTTAGTAGGAACATTTGCATTCCAAAATAAGAGTCTCTCTTTGCCATTTACCTTGACACCCCTTGGAAGCTCATTTCTACATACCTCGCATTAGGCAACTTCTCACCAAGATGGCTACACACAGTCACGCATGATAACACTCCCTTCTCGCACTGGATCATGTGCCCCAGGATTTCCAGGTCTTTGACAGTTCACAGCACATTCAGCAAGGTGATTAAGTACTGCTTAATCTCCTTGGTACAGATGGGTAAAATGAGGCAGGAATTGATGAAGCAACTCGAGGTCTTGCTACAAGCTGGGAAAGGACCCAAAACCATTGGATTTGCTTTGCTTTGACCACCGTGCTGGGCTCTGTCCCTGTGCACAGACCGGTCGGGCCCCGTGCCCGTGGGGGCAGCGGGGAGCCACGATCTCCCCGCTCCTCCCCAGCCCCTCGGTGCTTTGGAAGGGCAATCTCGCACCGCGCTGCCTGCAAACACGCGCCCATAAACACATGGAGAAGGTTGCTTGATCAGCCTGGCTTGCCTGGCCTAATTGAAAGCGTAGAGGTCTGTTGTGGTGCCTGTTGCTATAAACACAGCGGCAATTTGCACAAGTATGTGACATTGTAAAAGTTCCTGGAAGATTTTATCTCGTTGATTTTGGCTGGAAGCCCTTTATTCACACAGAAATGCCAGGTAGAAAGACAATAAGTATGTATCCATGTGTATGCTTTCAACTTCCTAAAGGCCATCAAATTGGAAAGGGAGTGTTACTTTACTCAAATGTCTTCTGAGTTGAAGACAAGGTAACCCAGGAAAAGCGTTTCCTTTAAAAAAAAATATTGTGCTTGTTGGTGTGACTCTGAGCGGATTGTCTGGCAGATCTTTAACAATCTCTTGTACCTCTGAGTTATTTTGATTTTAAAATATTAGCTCATAACCAGTCTTAAGCTGTCAAAACTGAAGTATTGTACAAAATAGCTTCAAGGTTACATAAACAGAGTAGCTGGGAAACAGTTTGGAAATGCACATTCACCTCAAGAGCAGAAGGCATTTACTTTTTAAAGAAATTTTCCCTCTTTATTTTGGGAATTGGCCCTCTTTATTTTGGGAAACACCGACTTGAAGGGATTGAAGTACTCTGTGTAAGGAGAAGGGAGGGCAGATGGCAGAAGACAAACTGGACAGAGGAGGGCAGAAAAGGAACAAGGGCAGCAATTGCCAAGCACATGTTCAATGAGTTGTGTGATGAGAAGCAAATGGGGGTGGGTGGGAGCTGGGAAAGGCAAGCAGTATAAATTAGGGTGTGCTTGCCCTAATAGGGGAAATAATTGAGAAAAATCAAGGAGAGGAGGTAAGAATGAGTCTGCAAGCAGCCAAAGGCTGGGGGTAAATGGAAGGGCAGGGGAGGAACTGCTGGGAAGGTCACCTGGTGTAGGGGAGCAATGGAGCAAACAGCAGACGAGGAGGGAGATGGGAGAGGATGGACAGGAAAGAGGGTTGGTGTTGGGGTGGGAGAGAGAGCTCAGCACTGGAAGTGCAATGGTGGAAGAATAGGGCTGGGCTGGAGGAGCAGCGAGCAGAGATGGGGAGAGAAAGCGACTGGGAGAGCATGGAGCTTGTGGTGGGACAGCGAGAGGAGAGGGGCAAGGAGGACGTTGTGGTGAGGGGACAGAAGTGGTGAGAGGACATCTGGCAAAATTCTCCAGGCCTGAGGGCCCACTGCAGTCGTCTTCCCTCCCTGGAGCAGGAAATCTTATTGCCCAGGGCAACGGGCCGGGGCAAGCTGCCCCTCAGCCCCAGCGCGTGTTACCTTGTGAAAACGAACAGGACTCAGGGTAGCAAGCGGCATTGCCTGTCACTGTGCCCTTCCGAGCTGAGGCTCCAGCTGTTTCCTCTCCTTCCTTGTCCTCATTATTTTTGCTGCATTTTTTTTTCAGCTGCAAATCTCTCTGAGCCACTGACTTCATTAATTTAATATCAGTGCAGCTTCCTAGATGCTTACAAGAGATGCGTATTTATATTGACCCTAATTCAGCAAAACACTTAAGCACATGCCTGACTTTCAGCAACTGAACAGGCCAACAGGACTACTATGTAATTAAAGCTAAACATAACTTGGTGTCTATTTTATGCAGGGCCTACTCAGCTAATTAGTTAAATCTTCCACGAAAAATCACTAGGACTTTTAATAAAGCAATGCTCTACAAACAGCTGTTGTGTGACTCTGCCCAGGTCACATTATCTTGTTTGCAGTTTAGATGCTTGAAATATCTGATGACTTTTTTCTTGTCTGGAGTTTAGTTGTTCACAAGAAACTCTCCCTCCTTTCCCAGCAAGACATACTAAAGCCACCAAACATTAATTGATTTAAATACACATGGTACCTACCAGGTAGATGTGGTAAATCACGATTGCCAAGTAATTAAATGCGACCCGTAAATCACATTGGAGCATGTGAACCAAGCATTCAGTGTCAATGCTTTTAATTAATGCTGTAAAACAATATTTCAGGCTTAGATCGAGTTGTACAAGGCAGATAACGTATCAAATGATGGCTAATAAAATCTCAGCCGTGGATATGGCACTAATGACCAGTAGCTGCTGTGATCTGAATACCCCAGTGGCACCCCAACAGGTGGCCCGCTGCGAGCAGTGGTATGCAATGTTATTGCAGGGGGATTACAAGTGATCGTTATATTCTCATTGCTCTTGTAATGCTGGATTAATTAACCAGCAAGCAGAATTATCTCCCCCCCAGATTCATCACCTGCTAAAATGTACCAGCAGGTCACGGAGGATTAGGCTCAGGGACCTGATTCTGCCCATCCTCGCAGCTCCGGTGCCCATGTTGCTTGGTTTGCACCCCTGGAAGCGGCCGCGTGTTAGAGAAGTGTTTTGCAAGACATAGGAAAAGGGTCAGATTTTAAAACAATGCTAAGGAGCGTAATGCAATGCTGAAAAAGGAGGAATTCTGGTGCTTTTGCAGATCTCTTTGTGTATTTACTTTCCCAGAAGTCTCAGAAGGGAAGATGCAGATGGCTCCGAGCACCATTTCTGTTGCAGGAAGATGGGGCGACCGAGCGGGTTTACACCTGGCGGCGGTGATGCTTGCGATTTGGGAGCCAGGCAGGCATGCTGAGCATCGTGGGGCAGGACTGGTGCCCGGGTGTCAGGGGCGAAAGTCTGGTGCTAGCTTGCTGAGCGACGAATCCCAGATCCTGCACACCCCTCGGCGGGGCTCTGCCCAGGTCACAGCAAATCCCGCGCTGTGCAGAGCGATTTAGGGGTGGATTAGTGAGTGGAAAAACTTTGCTTACCGTGTGGAAATGGCCCGCAGCCGTCTGGGAGTGGGGCTCTGCTCTACTCTTCACACGTGACACAGGGAGGTGAAACGCCCAGGATAATTGAAATATGTTGCATTTGAGAAGTATTGAGCAATATCATTGGAAAAATAGAAAGTGTCCTGTTCAAAAAAATTAGTGCTCGCACATCAATGCTAACAGCCTTTTTTGTTTTTCACCAAAAAATTCCTTTTTAAAGCAGAAATCATTGCTGATAAATCAATATTTTGCTGATAAAGCCATCAACTATAACTTTTTTTAAGCTAATGAAAGAGCAAATGCCTCAAATTTTGAAAAAGGATCAACCTGGAGCACTTCAAAATGCTCACCTTTCATAGAAAAGAAAAAAACTTCAACTCTAAGCCAGTTCCTTGTTTCCTTCTGTCACCTCCAAACTCTCCCATGCTTTAAAAATTGTCCTCATCCCACGGAGCATTTCAATTCCATCAGGCCAGTGTTTCCCAAAATAAAATGTCAGCATTTCTAGGGATCGCTAAGCTGGTTTCCTATTTAAATTTAGATCTAATTGGTGGTCTTGTCTCTTCTCTCAGACACTTAGTTATTAAATGTATTCAGAAATTCTTTCTAACTCATTTATGTACAAATTATCTGTAATTTATTAAGTATTAAGGCTTACCTAAAAAACACTGCTCCAGCCCCATATCCATTATGACCCATATCCTTTGTGAATTTGTCCTAAAAGTGCTTTTGGCTTGCAGAGCTCCCAGTGGGAGGAAGTTTAAGTTCAGACCAAATTTATCACATCCTAAATGCATGGCTGGAAGGAGCCAGCCTCATCACTCAAGGTTTCTTGCAGGTCTTGGCAACTTAACAGGGCTCCAAGACCAGTGTTAAAAAGACTTGTGCAAGTGAAGTCCTGTCCCTGTGATGTTCACAGCCAAATTTTAGGTGGTGGTTTGGGAGTGGGTTTTGAATGTGATGCAGGTCAGTTTGGGCCAGGAGCGTAGGGATGCTACACGACGCTGAACTGGGGGCGAGCGGCGTGGGGGGGCTGTGGGGCTGAATATCGGCGCCTTGCCCAAAGGCAGAACTCCTCTGAGCTGTTCCCAGCAGAGATGTGTCTAGCCAGTTCCTGGGAGCCGAGACAGAAACTCCCTGCCATCCCGAAGTGAGGATGCATGGAGAAACTGCCCCTTTAATCCCATTCCCAAGGCACAGGCTGAGCAATGAGGCTCTGGGTTCTTCTCCTAACTCCTGGGTCTGAAGCTCTCCTCTTTCCGCCCGTCCTTGCAGGGATTTGGGCACTCTTCCCCCTCTCCACCATCTACACACAGTAAATGGCAAGGCATGGGAACCGGTGAGCATCACCTGGCAAAGTGGGTAATTTATGATCGTCTTTGGAAATCACAAAGCTGGGCTGTGTGTAAGCAGTGGCACAGGTGGAAGCGGTGGTGCTGGGAGGGGACAAGTAAATCATTTTTTATTAAAAGGGCTATTTTGTCAGCATGTCTATTGCGGTCTAACCTCAGCAGAGTTTGTTTAGACATCGGGCTCAGAGCAGGTTGGATGAGTAAGGGTATCGCTGCATTTCCTCTTCTGCCTTTTAAATGGTCGCGTTGGGTGCTTTGTTTTCACCCTCCTTCAGAGCTGCTCCACCGGTCCTCCTGCCTCGGGGGCAAACGGGAACAAATGCGCTTTGTGTGGTTTCTAGATGACTATCAAAGCCCTATGGGATAAATATGAGTTGGCTGGAAGGGAAAAGAGCTCCAGAAAAAAAAAGAAAAGAAAGAAAAAGAAAAAGAAAAAAGGCAGATAACTATTTTCTCCCCAATCTCTGACGCCTTTGATTTGTTTCTTGATGTGTTGATTGGTACAATGCCTGGTACTTGCTTACTGCTCATCTTGCCAAGAGGACCTGAACTATTTTCCTTTTCCCTTGAATTTGTTTTTATTTGCTTATTCTTTTAGTATCCCTGGGTGAGGAAAAGGCGAACAGTCCTCTGGCTTTCGAGATGGCTCAGGCAAGGCTGGCCAAGAGCATCTTACATTTGAATGGAGTTTTTCTCTCGGCTTCGCTGCCTGCCTTGATTTATGATGCTGGAGTTGGATGCTATAATTAGGATGGGTCCACTGGGACTCAGTAGGTGCACAGAATGTAAGGTTTGGGAGAAATAAGTCTCAGGTTCTTTCCTGGATTCCCACTGATACTTGTGCTATTCCAGACACATTTTCTAACTTTTTTTCATGGGCACAAAAGGCTGGAAAATAATTGTGAGCAATAGCTGCCATTCTCCTTTCATCTGCCTGTTTCCAGCCTCTCTCTTTCTAGCACATGTGAAGGCTGTGTGCTCTGCATGTGCCAGCTCTATGAAGAGAGGATTACTTGTTTGGGTTTGAGTTTTTCATTGCCTGGCACAACTGGGGCTATGGGTAAGGCATTATTGGTTTCCCAATAAACATAATAAATAAGAGTACTGGTAATGCTTGTGTCACTCCAGGAAGTGGGGCACGAAGAAAACCCTTCCTGCAGTGAGCTGAGCGATATCAGCACAAGCACTGGCAGCAGCGCTGCAAAGCAGTGCAGGTAATTTTGTGGCAGCAATGTGACGGTGGGACCTCTCCTCTCATTTGTATTCTCCTCCATTTCCCTGCTCTTTTCCCTTCCTTTTTTCTTGTTTTCCCTGAGTCCCCTGCCAGCACAGCAGCAAAATAAAACTGACACAGCCTCAGTGGCTTTTCCCCTTGCCTTAGCAAAAGCAACCCCTCCCGCAACTTGCTCAAAGGCAGCCGGAGTGGGGAGGAGATGAGGGTGCTGCATGTCACCCCCTAACAGCTCCCAACCCCTGAAATGCTCAGCAGCAGCTTGGCAATAACCTTCTGTGCAAGCCAGCAGCATATTTCCAATATTGCAACAGAGACTGCTGTCCCTGGAGCCACGGCAATAACTTGGGGCTGGTGGAGGTGGCAACCCCGCGTCCCCCCTGGGTCGGGCACGACCTGTCCCCTGCGCCTGTGTCGCATCTGGTCCGCACTTCACGGCTCACTCTGCTGTAGGGCTGGATAAAATAGCTCACAGAGCTTAATTGTTCTTCCACAGAGCTAAGCATTTACACTCCAGGGCTTAATTGTTCCTTTGCACTGATTGCCCAGTTGCACTCCAGGGCTTCCTGCGGATTTTGTGGGCACCGCTTGTGGAAACAGAGAGCGGGGACAAAAGGGGCAGCAGCGAGCGATGTGCTGGCTGCTGGCTCCCCCCTCTCCCTCCCTGCTTCCCAAGCCCTTCTCTCTCCGGGCACGCGTGTTGAGACAACTCGCAGTGAGCTAGGTGAGAAGCTGGCAGAGCAGAAGCTTAAATCTCAATTACCTTCCCTCTCATCCGTTTGCACAGGATCCTTATCTCTCTCCATGTAACTCTCTGTATTTAATTATATGCAATGATAATGCTTCACACACTAAGCACATTATTAAGCAATTCCTAAGATAAATAGTTTTCTGGATCCCCAATTATGATTAGATATTGGCAATCAAGCTGTCTTCCACTCTCCCTCCTGGGCTACCCTGCCAAAAACAGTCGCATTTGGATAGGTGAGACACGAGACCCACGTAGGAAGCTGCCTTGTGAGGAGAAATTTAGGCAAGAGAGTGTTCATGGGTAAGGATAGACATGGCCATTCGCGTCTATGTGAGGCTCGTTTCAGATTTTGACCTGGGGGTAGTTTTGCTGTCCCAGTAGGCTGGCTGGCCGGACGCAGAAGCACAAGATGTGTCCTCCACCGCTGCTACACAACCTAGGTCATGACTTGAGTCAAGGAAGCTGTGAAGCTGCTACAGCTCTCAGGTTTTGAGGTTCCCTCTTCAGTCTTTGCTGTGATGGCCAGGATGGCAGCGGTCTCCTTTGCAACCATCCCACAGGACTTCAAGACTTCAAGGTCTGAATCTCGAAATGGGTGGAAGTGAGTTTCTTCCATTTCTTCCTATAGTTCATGTTCCCTGATCGTCTGGCCATCTTCATTGAGCTCATCTGCTATCTCCCTGTAAGTCTGCACACTTCTGGAAATCTTACCTCTGCTGGGAAGATGACCTTGGTTCTATGCACTTTGATAAAGGCTCCCCACCAAGTTTCAGTTCATAAAATCACAGAGTGGTTCAGAAGGTGTGCTCCTCCTCGCCTTCCTGTTTATCCCTCCCAGACACTGGAGCTCTTTGCAAATGAGGGATGGAGCTCAGCAGAGTGCCTGGCACATGGGGCGAGCACTCCTGGCTGTCCGTTACCCACCAAGGGGATGCAATCAGGCTCTGAGGATGGTGGCATCTCTTGCAGTGTTCTCCCTCTTTTGTCCACTTGCGCTACAGCATTTGTGGTGACATCTTGGGTTGTTTCCTTGAGGTCTCCTTGTCCAAGTGGTGCCCGGCCCTGCCCGCTGCATGCATGAGACCTGCCGTGCTGGCAGCCGGCGTATCATTGCTGCACTACAATGGGCAAGGGATTATGGGGATTCCTCCTAATTCTATACAGGAAAATGCTGTTTGTAAGTGTAATTGAGAGGATGGCTTTGGAGTCAATGACTAGGAGCTTATGTTGTAGATGGATCGTGTTTCACCTCTTTCAAAGCATTTAAGAGCTTACCAGAAAAACAAATGTCATTGCTCAATCTGCGAAGTGTCTATATGCCACTTGCTGTCTCAGTTCTTTCCCTTCAAGATAAAGTGGAAACAGATTTACTTCACTTCTCATACTCTCTGAAGGTTACAGTTGCCCCCTTCCTTCAGTGTTAATGCGTACGTGTGTATTTACGTATGCGTGTAAAGCAGTAGCCTACAACTTGACTGTGTAATTGCTAAGGGTGCTTTCATCCACTTTCCAAGTATTCCTGCTGAAAGAAATATTTAGTCGTCATTGTTCATAGGAAATCTTTAATCTTAGCTTTGCGATATATATGCTCCCATTAATTGCACAAGGACAGATTCTCTGGCGGCATAAAGGAATAGGTGCTCGGTGCAGTCAGCCAGGCTGATTTACCCTGGCTGAATATCAGTCCAGAGACCGTATTTTTTCCTCACCCAGATATTCAGTTATTATTAGCTGAATCCTGATTCTTAACCCTTTGGCTTTAAAATGCTAATGTTTGGGAACAGCTTGGATAGCCCCCGATATGCACACTTTTCTGCCATACATTTGAGAATTGTTGGACCTGAAGCCTGATTCTGGGGCTGTGAAAACTATAGAGATCCATGTAAAAGACTTGAAATGTTTGCAGCTTGCAAGCATTAAACAGGGATTGGGGGATAGGAGGGCTGCAGGCCTCCAGCCAGGGAGAGCAATGCACACCCAGCACCACTTGCACGCTGCCTGCGCCGGCAGCACCCTCCCTGCCCAGTGCCCTCGCAGGGCTCAGCCATCACCGCCCGCAGCGAAAGAGCTGGGAGCCTTTGCCGGCATGCAAATAGTCAGGTTAAGCACCCCACTTCCCTTCAGGAGGAATAACGATTGTGAAACAGCACGGTGGGTAAGCAGATAGCGAGCAAAGAGCTTTGCTAATGTTCCCCAGTGTGCCAACAATAATACATTTTCTGCAGTAATACCTTGCATTTTGCTAGCACATTTTGTCGTGCCTCTCACGGTGTTCTGCAAGAGGTAATTAATTACAGCCTCATTACATCTCTGTTAGATCCATTTATTTATTTATGAAGAACTTTCCATCCCCAAGCACTCTGGAATCTGTTAATCACCGAAAGGCAAACAGCATTCCCCTGCGCCCAGAGCCACGAGATCCGCTGTGAAAACGCAGCCGCTTCTGGGCTGGGGATAGGCACAAAGAGGCTCTTGTGAGCACGGCTCCAGGCTGTGATTTCAGTCAGGGTTTGATTCTTGCCTCTACCACACATTTCTGCAAACCAGGTTTCTTTAAACTGTCCGTGCCATAAGCAAGCTTGGTTTTTTGGGCTGGGTGAAAAGGATGAGGATGCTCTATCTGAGGTGCTGTGGTCCGCACTGCGATTGCTCCTAATCTGCTTCAGCACAAATTAGAACAGATCATGTAGAACCACAGCCGTGGTTATCCGGAAGGGGACGTTTCTTACTTTGTGCTTGAAGAGCTTGAGCAATCGGTTTTGTGTGACTTCGCCATGCTGCTGCTTGTAGCTCCCACCTACCTGCTTTTACCGAGGGAGGTGAGGAATACCAGAAGGAGACGTTTTGGCTGATGGCAAGCAATGAGCCAAACAGAAGTTTCTAGTTTGACTTTACGCCATCTCCTTGCCGTGAGGTTTTAATAGGCATTTCGGAAAACAGGAGCAGGGCTTGTCAGACTGCGTGGTGGATGGCATCTCCAGCTGCAAAATGCCCCCTGACTATGAGCGTGGGCATCGCTCCTGGCTTTGGGAAAATGTTTAGCTCTCTTTGCCTACCCAGATCAACCAGGCTTTCCAGGAGGTACCTGACCTCCCTGGTGTTATTCAGAGACCTTTACTGTCCACAGACCAAGAGACTGGAAGCCTGGAGATCCTGCGGGCGGTTATTAGCTGGCCAAATTTCTCTGCTATAGACCAGCAGGTCTAACTAAGTCCCTGGTGAGAAGGGTGAGCTGGGAGATGCTGGGATGAAGCCAGCTTCACACCTGGAGACACGTCTCCAGCAGGGCTGGGCGGTGCTGAGGGCTGCCCGAGGACCTGTGTGCAGAGAGTCCGGCCGTGCCCGTCACCCGCTCTCACCTCTGGCCGTGGTTCTCCTTCCACATCAACAGCTCTCTGCTTGGCTGAATGAAAACACGCTAAAAGGCACCACACATAAGCAATTAGCTCCCATGAAACATTCCACCATTAAGAACAATGGCTGGCTTAGTTCTCATCTGATTGAGTTAATGATATTCTAACAAGTGACGGTTTTTTCCTTTTAAATTTTCTCATTTGGAAGGAATTGCTCATCGTAAATTACATGTATAAAAATTAGGCCGGTGTTTTGTATTGTTTACAACAAGCACTTCGGGGTTATGGATGTTACTCATTGATTTATAATGTTTAATTTTTTCCCCGCTGTTCAAGCTCTCCATAAATCAAGTGGAGATGTCAACTCTGTGTCAACATTTCACTCAGCCTGCAAGTTGCGGGCAAGTTGGGACAGCAGATCTCATGGAGAAGGTTGACTCTTCTCCTCACTGTCTTTCCCGTTTTGATGAAACAATAAGAAGGTGAGGCTGGCACTTGTCAGTTATTTCTGAGTCACATTTCATTAGGCCTTTTTCAAACACTCTGGAGAACAATGTTTGAGGCAAGTGATCCAAACAGCTCATGTTCCTGCTTGTGCACTTGTGGGCTATGGCAGCAGCTGCTGCGGAATTGCACAGGGAGGCTCAGCAGGTGTCTGATGGTCCTGGACCGGATCCGGATGATGTCAGGCAGCTCTCATCCTGGCAGGCTCCTATTCCCTGAACCCCAGCAAGCTCCTGGGGTCATCATTTCGAAAGCCTGAAGAGGTCGGGTTTTTTTGTTTTTGTTTTTTGTTTTTTTTTGTTTTTTAAAGGCACCCCATGAGGTGATGGGACTTCCAGGAGCGTCTATAGCAAGTTGGGTGCAGCTGGGTAAAGTTGCTGGCGAGCTGCTAGTGACCCAGAGTAGGTGCTTGGGTAAGCCCCCAAAACAGGAAGATTTAAGGGGTTTTGGTGAGCAATGTTGCACAAGTCTGCAGTGTACGTTGTCAGCAAAATAAATAGGAACTGGGGAACTAAGGACATCTGAGAGCCTCTGCAGCAGTTTTCTTCATAGGGTAAATCAGTGTCTTTGGAAAACTAGAAAGAAAAACTTCCTTTCCCCAAAGATCTAGCTTAGAAACACCACAGGCCTGGTGAAGAATATCCAAAAATGTGGGTAATGTGTGAAGTTCCTTGCATTGGGGTAAAACTGAGCACTGTTGGCTGTTCATTCAGACATATTACCAGGTTGCTGTAGAGCCCTCAGCATTGCTCTGCTGTCACAAGGGCACTTGGTGTCCATCCCCCAAACCTCCTGACCAGTGTTCATAAGACCGGTGATGGTACCCCCCAAAATCCATCCTGCAGGGCTGAACATACATACTTTTTCTGGAAATGAGGTCTTGGCTTTAACTGGGTTTCAAGTAAAAGTGAACAATGAAGTCATTGTGCTCGCCATACTCTGAGGGATGGTAGACCTCCATTTCTTCCTCCCGCTTGCTCCATACCTACATCAGCAGGCGCGTTAGGAGGAGGTAGGCTTTGTGTTAAAACTGAAGTGCCTGGTAGAGGCAGGTATGGGGGGGGGGGCTATCTCATATAATTGCTGCCTA